>JAGFNQ010007572.1:0-15889 GCA_024364735.1 Boesenbergia rotunda
CCCTAGGATTCCCTAGTACAATCACACTGCACTCGTACCCTCACGACTCGACTGACTCCTCCTCCGTAGCCTCGACTGTTGCCTTCGCACCCTCTTCATCTTCGGCTCCCGTCCCTCGGATGCACGCAAGCCTCCAGCTTGCCTCCATGCCATCCTTCACGCATGCCTCGAAGTCTGCACCCATCTGCTCATCGTCCCTGCTTACCAAGGTTTCTTAGGTGCGCACACAAGCCTCCAGCTTGTCTCCATGCCACCCTTCACCGTACCGAGGCCTTCCAGTCAAGTCCATATGTGTAACCTGTACAACCTGCACACTCAACATACACATATAAGAACATAAGGGTAAACCTAACTTAAACCCTTTGCCCAAACATCAAAACCCATGGTCACACCGAACCATCTTAGGGCCGATTGCTCCAACATTCTCCCCCTTTTTGATGTTTGGCAATACGTTTAAGTTAGGGAAAGCAAGATAGTAGTCAATAGCAAAAACCATGCTAAATAAATGCATATGCAATGCAAAATGGATCCTATCCCAAGGCATCTCACACCTAACTCTCCAAGTTAGGACTTTGTCACACCTAACCCTCCAAGTTAGGACTTTTCACGGGTTTTTTAAAGCTTCTCCAAAGCTCCCCCTACATTGGACTTACAAAGGCTTTTTAAGAACCTCTCCAAGGTTCCCCGTACGCCAAGAATGGAGCAACCATGCTCCCCCTTAATCTCAACTCCCCCTAAACCTAGGGTTTCTTGCAAAGGTAAGTTTGGTTTCCCAACTTAAACCCAAACTTCTCCCCCTTTGCCATACATCAAAGAGAGCTCCAATAATATCCCAATTATCGATTCTTTTAATCCCCAATGACCATAAACAATGTGTATTAGCCCCTCATACACTTGTTTTGCATCATTTGAACACATACCCAGCTGCTGAAACAAAAATCAGTCTTGACCAGTTGACTGCCAAAATGGCAGTCGACTGATACTCTGAAAGTCTGAAATTTCAGCATTTCTGACGAAATTCAGAAATGTGCCGAAAATTTCATAAATCTCCAAAAATTCTCAAATTTTGTGGAGAGGTTTGTGGTACCCATACCTACATGGAAAAATACATTCCAAAATATATCTATCACCATTCCCAAGTTTGATACAAAACCCGAAACTAGCTAAAAAGTTCAATAAACTCTTGATCTAAAATCCTAGTTTTGGTTTTCTCTTGATGTCTCTGCCCATGCCAACCCACAATGCGTCCCTAGCATTGATTTATATGGCAATTACACACCAAACACTAATTTTCATGCAATATGACCCTAATGTCATATTTCCATGCATGAAACTCAAAAACACCGTGCCAAAACCCAAGAATTGAGACTCATGTCCGTCTCCAATTCTTTTGGCACACTCTATGGTCCATCTAGACCTCTAGGAGAACCCCCTCCCAAGGTCCATTCACCATATATCCCAAAGGCTCCTAGAGTTCCCCCTTGAGCTCTTAGCCCTAGCCACCTCCCTAGGTGACTCAACCATCACTAGTCCACATCGGTGTTCCACCGGTGACTCTTGGCCTACAAATTTGACACACTTAACCTTAGACACCTCATCTTTGGTTAAGTCATCCTTTTTCCCCTCTAAATGGCATCCCCTTGCCATTTTTGGACTCCCCCTTCTTGCCATAATCATATGCTACCCTAGCATATTTCTTTCCCTTGGCATGGGAGTTCTTAGATTGGTATCCTAACCCCGATCTATCATTGGTGCGGTTTAAACCGCCTAACACCATGTCTAGACCCTTTGATCCAATCATGAATCTTTCTAGGGTCTTTTCTAAAGTATCAAGTCTTGCCCTTAAGGCTTGATTTTTCCTTTCTAAGTTTTGAACCTTTGAGTCCATATGTCTACTTTGGACATTTCTAGACCTACCCATGTTCCTAGGCACATTCCTCCCTTTCTTGGAACTAGTGCCTCGATTCTTAGGCCTAGAGGTCTTGGGCTTATCATAATGCATGACCATTCAAGGGTTATGATCTACCTTGTTAACCCTAGTCCTATCATTGTATTTAAATCCAACGTTATGTACCATTAAGCAATTTTCATAATTTCTAGCATGTATGAATGAGTGATTTACATGATTTTTAGAATGCAAGGAAAAACTTGAAATTGAATTACATTTTGGCTTAAGGTTAGAAGTTACCTTCCTTACCTTTGGTGTTCCTCCTTGATGTGGGTTTCTTCTCTTCTTTCTTTCTTCTTCCTCTCATCTCCTCAAGTGCTCCATTTTCTTTAGCTCACTTTTTCTAGGATACTTGGTGTGAAAGTGCCCCATCTCTCCACATGTAAAGCATCTAATCTTCTTCCTCCGTTCTTAGGCTCCTCCATTCTTACAATTTATGTTAGATTCAAATCGAATGGACCCGAGTTTAGAAGTTACCTCTCTTTTACCTTTTGGGCACTTGTCCTTGTAGTGCCCCTTTTCATTACACCCAAAGCATGTAATGTGGTCCTTTCTCTTGGCTTTGGTGGAGGTAGATGCTAGGTTGACTACTTCAACTTTTGACGATGTGGAGGCTTCCTCTTGATCATGTGTAGATGAGGGTCTCTCCTCCCCCACAATCCTTGAGGTGGTGACCTCTTTTTCTTCTTCTCTTGAGGAGGTTGATGATCTTTCACTTAGCTCCTCCTCCTCACTTGAAGAAGTTGACACTTCTTCCTCCTCGTGAGCTATTGAGTTCATTTCCTTAGGCTCTTCCACCACTTGACCTTGTGTAGGGTTTTTATGAAATTCCACCAACTTGGTCCATAATTTGTGTGCATTCTTATCACTCCCTACAACACTCAAAATGTTGTTAGGCAAAAGATTTATTAATATACTCATTACCTTCTCATTTGCCATTGATTGCCCTTGTTGTTCTTAAGTCCAATATCTTGGGCGGAGCTTCTTCCCATTCTTGTCTCTTGGAATTTCAAATGGTTCTTCAAGCACCATCATGCACTCCCACTCCATCATCAACCATGTCTCCATTCTTGACTTCCAACGCCCGAAGTCTTCATGGTCGTAGACCGGTGGAGTGTATATGTCGTCCCCAAGTTTGTCTTCCATGATTCTTCACCTCTAGCGGTTGCTCCCACGGCGGTTAGTCCGATCGAGAGCGGTCCTAGCTCTGATACCAATTGATAGACCGTTTGTCCGTACGCTAGAAGGGGGGTGAATAGCGTTTCGCCGAATTCTCGTTCCTACACGGTTAGTTTGCACAGCGGAAATAATAGTAAAACAATAATAAAATCACTAACCAATGCTAACACGGCGATTTTAGTTGGTATCCACCCCGGTCGGGTGACTAATCCAACAATCCGTCGGTGGATCAAACCCCGGATAACCTCCGGCTAGAACTCGTCGCTCCTTGTGGGTGGTGAAACCTCGCCACAACACCAAGGACACTTCCTGAGTATACAAGACTACTAACTTGCCCTATCCAAGCAAGTTTCATCAAGAAACTCAGCCACCACGATGTCCTCTTTAAATACGACTCGGGGCTGATTTCTCGCTACCAGTCGACTGCCCCCAGGGTAGTCGATTGGTGCTAGCCAAATTCGACCGTTACACCCCCAACGTTCGAATTTTAGCCAACTCACCAGCCACCTACCAGTCGACTGCCCCAAGGGCAGTCGACTGGTCCCAGGGCTGAGACCTTTCTGTGAGTTCCATCAGTCGACTGCCCCCAGGCCAGTCGACTGGTCTACTCACCCACCTAAGGTTACCCATCCTGAGTACATTCCATTCCGCACTCAAACCCTAGGATTTCCCGAGTACAATCACACTGCACTCGTACCCTCACGACTCGACTGACTCCTCCTCCGCAGCCTCGACAGTTGCCTTCGCGCCCTCTTCATCTTCGGCTCCCGTCCCTCGGATGCACGCAAGCCTCCAGCTTGCCTCCATGTCATCCTTCACGCATGCCTCGAAGTCTTCGACCATCAGCTCATCGTCCCTGCTTACCAAGGTCCCTTAGGTGCGCGCACAAGCCTCCAGCTTGTCTCCATGCCACCCTTCACCGTACCGAGGTCGTCCAGTCACGTCCATATGTGTAACCTGTACAACCTGCACACTCAACATACACATATATGAACACAAGGGTAATCCTAACTTAAATCCTTTGCCCAAACATAGAGCGTCAGTTGAGAAACAAGACTATCAGACTGGTTAAAGTCGAATAACAACACCACTTGGATGAGGAAACTACTTGGGACCTTAAGGACACCATCAGAGCTCGCTATCCTCATTTATTTGCCTGAGGTGCGTATTATTAGTATCATTCAGTATTTATATGCTTTATTAGCTGTTAGTATTTAGTGTTGGACCTTGGATGGCTAGAGAGGGGGGGGGTGAATAGCCAGACACTTAAATTTCTCGCTTCTTTGAGTTTTCTGCACTTATGATTAGCAGCGGAAACAATACAGGAAGAAAGAACAGAAACACAGAAAGACAAAACACAATCCAGAGATGCTATCACGGAGGGTTTACAAGGTTCGGGGATAACTTGCCCCTACTCCTTGGTGTGCCCGTGAGGTGGGCGATCCCTTGATCGTCGGCAGATCAAGTCCCGGAAATCCGGATAGAATAGAACCTCCTTCTCGGTGGAGAAACCTCTCCATAATAGTCTCAACAAAATGATATGATTAAGCACAGAGACTTGAAAAATATTACAGAGCATGAGCAAAGCACAAAGAAGAGAACAGGAGAACAGTTCACGGAGCACAACACCACCAACGCAAGAACCCTTGGCTCTTTATGTCTGCTTGCTGATTGACTCGCGACTTTCTCAACATACTCAAAGTTTTAAATTTGCAAGAGTTGCTCTCTCCACTTCGCTCACCATCTCTTAAACCTCTGCCTATCGCCAGATCATCCTAGGCGCGTCTGTAACTCACCAGACGCTTCTGCAACAAGCTCCGTCACCATCCCACTAACCTCTACTGGGCTTAGTCCACTGAAACCTCTTCAACCGAGCCTCAGGTCAGTCGTTAGCTTCGCCAGACAGTTGTCAGCCCGTGCAGAAGCCGTTGAATCCTGCGAAGGGAAAACGAACAAATCTGACCAAAGAGAAAGTCACCAATTGACCCTCCTTCTTGGTTTGAGTCATCCCTGCATTACCTGCACACTCAACAGAGGCTTAGCACAACAAATCAAAGGTGAATCAGCAGTGTAATAGAGAAATCAGAAATGATTCAGAGCATTATCAGAAGTCTGACAACGTATTCAAATTAATGTTCAGACACTGATCAGTCACTAGACCGATCAGTGAAGACCCTGATCGATCAGGCTCCTGCCTGATCGGTCCAGTGACACTGTACGATAACGGATCTGAACCTGTGATCAGTCACACTGATCGATCAAGGATCAAGGATCGGTCACCAGACCGATCCACCAGCTTACTGGGATTTCAAGCCACAACCTGCAGGTTTCTTGACCTGATCGGTCACTTGACCGATCAGGTTGTGCCCTAATCGGTCACAGTGACCGATCAGGTCACCTCTGGACCGATCAGGACCTATCCTGATCGGTCCAGGAGGGCCCTGATCAGTCACCCAGACCGATCAGGGTTTTCTCTAGAACCCTACTGATCTCCCTCTGATCGTTCACCAGAACGATCAGAAGCCAAACAGAAACATTCTGATCTCTCTCTGATCAATCACTAGAACGATCAGAAGCCAAACAGATACATTCTGTTCTCTTTCTGATCATTCACCAGAACGATCAGACACCCAGGATCGGTCACCAGACCGATCTATTAACAAGGAACTCGTGCCAACTTCTGATCGGACTCTAGACCGATCCAGACACTTGGCTGACTCATGCTTAGTCCCCCGGATCAAGACTTCATGCTCGGCTTCACTCACTGGGACTTTGTTCAACCTAGTTTCCCTCGCTAGGACCTGGCTTCACTCACCAGGGTTTCCTTCACCTAGCTTCACTTGCTAGGACCCGACTTCACTCACCGGGGTTTCCATCACCTGGCTTCACTCACCAGGATCCGTCTTCACTCACCGGGGTTTCCACCACCCGGCTTCACTCACCAACCCGGCTTCACTCACCGGGGTTTCCTTCACCCGGCTTCACTCACCAAGACCCAGCTTCACTTACCGGGGTTTTCATCACCCGACTTCACTCACCGAGACTCGTGCTAGTCCCAAACCAGGACTTAAGCCGAACTCATCTCACTCACCTAAACTTAAATCGGTGTCAACACCAAAATAACAATCAGGTCAGACTGCATCAACATTTAGCACATGTAATAACGAAATTTGGGGACCAAATTTTTGTTACAGAGGGAGAATGTTAAATACAGTAAAACGGGAATCTGGTAAATAAATTTTTTGTGGAAAACTTACCGGATAAACGAGGGGCTGATTTTAATAAGCCAGAATTTGAGGGTTTAATGGTTAAAACCCTAGGTTTTAGGGAGCAGGTTTAGATACCTAAAGGTTTTAGAGGTTATATGAGAAGGAATCCTAAACTAAGGGTTGATGTGGGAAGGGTTAAAAATGGTGGGCTTAAATACAAAAAGGGCATGGATTAAATCCCCATCTCCTCGTTGCCATCGTCTGAAACCCATCTTGTCCAACCAATTGGAGCTCGATCCATTGCCCTCCTCTTCTTTGCAACCTCTACGAGCGAGACCGAGAACTAACGCCCTCTTGGCCTTAGTTTCTTCTCGCCACATGAAGCCAAGGGTTCCCCATAGCAGAACTAGTCTAGGGCACATCACTGGCCATTTTACCACCCCTTAGTTGTGGAGCGGTGGCGTCAAGTCGACTAAGGCGAATCTCCAACCATTCTCGGTTAGGTAAGGTTCCATCCTTCTAGATCTTGAGGAGATTGGATCAAAGTTGTGTGTTGAGGATCAATGTTTGGATTGATGTAGTAGCAACTACTGGTGACGATTAGGAGCTTTGGACCAAAGAGGAAATAATCAGGGAATGGAAGCACTGATACCTCTATCCTGCCGTAAGCTCTGCTGCTCATTGGATCTAAGCAAGGAAGGTGTCATTGCAGATCAAGTAAGAGGAGGTTTTGTTGTGGTTTCATTTTGGTTTCAATCGTCATCGGGAATGGTAGCTGGTTGTGGAATTTAATTTCCCTTTATGATCGCAGCTGATCTTGGGGTTTCTTTGTGGTGGAGTGGATCTCAGTTTGGCAAATCAATCATTTTCCCTACAACTGTGGTTGGGTGTTTTACCAACCATTTTTTTAGGTAAGATCAAGAGACCTTATGTGTTGTGTAGATGCTTTAGTAAAAGAAGATTAGAAAGGTAGATATTGGATGTTTGGATCAGTTTGATATGTTCCGTGCTTTGATTTGGCTACCACAAGTCTCCTAGAGCATAGTTCTGTTTTAATCCTTTGATGCTATTCCAAATTCTGTTGGGAGTGTTATTAGGTGTTGGTTTAGTTTTGTATGATCAGATTTGTTGGGGGTTGTTGTTTAGGTGAGTTCTGATCTAGGGTAGTTGTTCTTTTCCTATTCTAATCCACTACCTTGAGATGAAACTTGATCTGCTCATGTTGTCGTGAGCATAGTTTGGATTAGGATAGGTATGATGATAACTAGGGTTTGACAGATTCTATAATAGAATTCTACTTGTAGCACTTAGGTGCTTGATTAAGTGTTCCTCATCTTGCCTGAACTCTAATTAAGTGCACGAAAATATATTATTTTGAAATGTTCAATAATTCTTTTAATTTGACCTCCCCCTAAACTTGACCCAGTCCTAGGAAGCTTGTTGACTACAAGTACTCTTCCTCTGAGTCTTTAGGGATTGGTTCAGACCAAAAGGATTATCTAATAATTTCAAATAATAATTGCCAGGAAATTTTTTTTCGAAAATTACTTGTCAGAAAGTTTTCTTTTGACTTAGACTCCCCCTAAATTTGACACATCCTAGGAGTCCTTGTAGATCATGAAAAAGATTTCCTCTATGTCTTTAGGGTTTATCAAAATCAAAAGAACAGTTTTGAATGACACGTTGAGTATGGTAACATTCAAGGAGATAATTTTCGAAAACACAATTTGGAATGATAGTAAATTTTTAAAGCACAGTTTTCGAAAAATATTTTGAAATGATGATAATTTTTCAAAGAGATAGTAATATAATGATGTTTTTGAACCTTTTTTGAAAACCTTATTTTGAGATGATAATACATTTTGAAAGCATAAGGTTTTTGAAAAATCTAAAAAAACGTTTGAAAGAATAACAACACTCCCTCTGTAGCCGACACCGTTTGACTTTATCTAAGTGCCTTAAGGGACTTTAGTGTTGACCGAAAAGGCTTGTGTCTAATTGTATAGGTCAACCAAATTTTTGAAAAAGATATAATTTTGAAAACGTATAATATATAAGCACTCAAACAAGCATGAAATCCATAAAAACATTATTATGTTAAAAAAATATTTTAAAAATAAATTTTTTAAAAATATCCTGAGACTTTTGGAAAACATTTTTGAAAAGCATTTTTTAATTTATTAGTCCTTAACATCTCACCCATTTTAGATGTCTCAGTACAAGCAATCATGGTTATCTTATGGGTGTATTGTGAGATGCTTGAATAATTTTTCTTTGAATTTAAATCTAAGATTTAATTAAAACTTGTGTTAGATTCAAATTTATCAAATAGTAAATTGAATTTGAGTTTCAATAATTGGCTTCCAGGTCTTGGCGAGGCACAGGGACCTTCTTTAGCCGTAGCCTTATTGGAGCAACAACTCTTTCCTTGACAAAGCCTTTTATCGAAAGTTAATTCATTTTCAAATTAATTCTTGAAAAATTTTGGTCTAACTAGCTTAGGTTTTGGATCGGTAGCTTTGGCTAGTTCCACCAAACTAAATAGGCCAAGTAGGGTACGCCTTACCTTACTTGACTTGATTAGAAGGGCTTTCCCAACGTACTATCATCTCACCTCCACCTAATACTATATTGTTCAAGATTCAATTAGTCTTTTTCCTATAATCGTTCTAAATCATGCATAAGATTAAACATGAATGACATGACATATATATATATATATATATATAAATAGCAAATGCATGAGCATGGCAGCTATGCATGAGTCAAATAATTCAAAACATTTTACTTAAGTTTCTAATATTGTATCAAATTCCCGATTTGATACATGTTGTGTGAACTTGCGAATATGCCAACCCACTTTGACATATTTTTATTAAATTAATTATTGCAGTTTGGGTAAGATTTTATTTAATTTGAGTTTAAGTTATTTACGAGTTAGAGTTAAATTTAAAAAAATTAATTAAGTTAAATTAATTAGGAGTTAATTGAAGTTACTTTAATTAGGAATTAATTGAAGTTAAATTAATTAAGAATTAATTAAAATTAAATTAATTAATGAATAATTAAAGTTAAATTAATTAAGGATTAATTATAGTTAAATTAATAAGAATTAATTAAAATTAAATTAATTAAAAATTAATTAAATTTAAAGATTAAATAGTTAGGGATTAAATAGGATTTAATACTTAAGGATTAAATTAATTATGGTTGTTAAGATTTACTTTGATTTAAGTTTCAACTTTTCTAGGTTAGTTAATAGCTGTGGGTTTAATTGCATCATTATCATTATTTCAAGAATGTCTGATTTATCTACTATTTCTTTTTTATTTAATTTTTCAAGTTTTTCTAACAATTCCGCTTTGTTTGAATTTTTATAAATTTTATTAATTGTAGCCTTAATTCTAGAAAATTCAATTTCCTCCTCATCCTCATCATCGCAATCATATCCTGCTACATCTTCATGATAGGTGGAGTAATTTTCAAGGCTACTAGTTAATATTTTATAATTTTCTTCAAGATCATCTAAGAAACTAATAATTAAATTATTATCTAAGGATGTTTCATTTTCAATATCCTCAATATTATTCTCAGCATTATCTTTAATGTCCTCAAAAATATCCTCGAAAAAAACATCCTTATCCTCAGAAATATCTTCAATATTTTCAGGATTAATTTCACTATTTTCAGGATTAATACTATTAATTTCAGAAATAACATTATCAGAATTAACCTTATCAGAATTAATTTCAGAATTATCCTTAACATTTTCAGATTTAATTTCAGAATTATCCTTGAAACTATCAGAATTAATTTTAGAAATTACTGCATTGATATTAAGGATTAAAAGGTTAATTTCTAATATTTTAACATTATCTGCATTTTGTAATTGGTCATGCAAAATATTGACTTGACTATACACACAGTTTAATTTTTCAGAAAAATTATCTAAGTTATTATCATAAGACAGTGCAGGAATTTAAAAAATCTTTACGAATGTAAATTTTTCATACCTTTGTCGGACACTGATTCATGTAGTGTCCGTACTTTTCACATTTGAAACATTTGATGTGACTCCTGTCCCGCCGAATTCCGGGTGCTGGTACCTCCTTTGTCGTCGGTGGTGTAGATCGAGTTTTACGAGTAGGACATTGATTTTTATAGTGTCCTCTCTCCCTGCACTTGAAACATATAATATGAAATTTAAAATTGATCATAATTAAAGAAATTACCTGATTCACCCCTGGGCTCCCCTTCAACTCCTGGTGTCTTTGCTTTGTCGGTTGCTAGTCTGGTGAAGAGCTACCAGGCTCTGATACCACTTGTGGCGATCAGTGTGGTCGATAGAGGGAAGGTGAATATCGACTTGTAAAACTTCTTGCGAAAACTCGTCGTTCATAGACTTTCGAGGTTCATTCTAGATATACTGTTAGTAGCAGCGGAAAATAGAAAGAACGAACAAATAACAAAGTGCACACAGGATTTTTTACTTGGTTCCCAACCCCCCAGGGTCAGTACGTCCAAGGCCTAAGCACGAGAAATGCCCGTCCACTAATAGTCTCCTTTCTGGACTTTCCGGAGGTGGAGAAACCCGTCTTACAGTGCAGGAATTACAATAAAAAATATAAAAGAAATTAAGTGCATAAAGTAAATCAAACCAAACTGAGAGTCGAAAACTCGGCCGATCTGGAACTCCGAAGTGCCGCGCACTTCCTCCTGGAGCTTTCTTGGTTGCAGAGCATCGCCGTTAGCGCTTTATCGTCACTTGGAATGCTCGGAATGATCTCAGAATTCGTGTTCTGAGTTGAGGGGTTGAAGCCCCTTTTATAGACTTTTTACTAGGCCCCTGTGTTGAAGGGGGCACCTCAGTTGCCATGGTCAAACTACATCCTTGCGCCGAACTCGCAGCAGGGATAACCATTCCCTTCCCAGGCGCCTGACCCATACAGGGCACCTGGGAGCTCTCAGGCGCCTGGCAATCCAGGGCGCCTGGGAGCATGCTGCTTCAAGTGAGGCGCTTGCTTCTCTTGGCCGCCTGTGTTCACACAGGCGCCTAGGAGCTTGTTTCCCAGCCTCCTCTTGTGTTTGTTCGCCTGCTTTGTCTTCAATTCTAGGTACCTACAAGATACACAAGCACAAGACAAACATATACATGCACTTAGCCTTAACGAATTGGTTCTGACTTCGGATTTCCTGCGAAACCCTAGGTCGAACCAACACTGATGTTCCCACCTCGGGGAACATGCCTTTCACCTACTCCTCTCAGGAGAAATTTTGCCACCCAACCCATCCGGTTGGACTTTTGCCCAACTTTACTAACCAGGACATTTGCCCAATCTTACGACCAGGACTTCGTGCCAGCCTACAACCAGGACTTATTGCCCAACTTCACTTATCAGGACTTTTGCCCAACTTCACTCACCAGGACTTCATGCCCAGTCCACGACTAGGAATTATTGGCCAACTTCACTCATCCGGACTTCATTGTCCAACCCTCGGCCAGGACTTATTGCACAATTCCACGAACCAGGACTTTTTCCCAACTTCACTCACTAGGACTTCATTCCCAGTCCACGACTAGGAATTATTGGCCAACTTCACTCATCCGGACTTCATTGTCCAGCCCTCGACCAGGACTTATTGCCCAATTCTATGAACCAGGACTTCGTGCCCAACCCTCGGTCAAGTCTTAGTTGCCCAGCCCGTGACCAGGACTTAGTGCCCAATTCTTCGAACCAGGACTTATTGCCTAGGTTAACTAGGTCTGTTCTTTACTTTTGTACTTCTTTCTTGACTAAACCTTCCTAGTTCAATGTATCACTAACTTAAGCATATTGTTAAACATTGAAACACTTGAGGAGGACATCGCTGATGCATCTTGCACCAACAATATAGGCATCGGTTCAACCTAGGGTTTCGCAGGAAATCCGAAGTCAGAACCAATTCGTTAAGGCTAAGAATATATATGTGCTTGTCTTGTGTCTGTATATCTTGCAAGTACCTAGAATTGAAGGCAAAACAGGCAAACAAACACACAAAATATTTGGAAAGTTGCTCCTGGGCGCTTGAATGGATACAGGCACCCCCATTAAGCTAGGCGCCCTGGATGCCAGGCGCTTGAATGAATCAGGCGCCCAAGATTGGGTCCTTGGTAGCTTCGCGAAGTTCGCGATTTGGATGGAATTATGACTGCTACTGAGGCGCCCCATAGCAACACAAGCGCCCAACAAGAGGCTATATAAAGGGGTTCGACCCCTCAACTCAGAATGCCATTCACAACATCATTCTAAGCATTCCGAGTGATGACAAAGCGCTAGAAACGAAGATCTGCTACCACCAAGGAGGCTCCAGGGGGAAGTGCGCGACACTTCAGGAGTTCCAGATCGGCCGAGTCTTCGACTTTTGTTTAGATTGCATTTACTTTCTGTATTTACTTTCCTTAATATTTTTATTGTAAAACATGCACTGTAAGTCGGGTTTCTCCACCTCCGAAAAGTCCGGAAAGGAGACCATTAGTGGACGGGCGTTTCCCGTGCTTAGGCCTTGGATGTACTGACCCTAGGGGGTTAGGAACCAAGTAAAAACCCGTGTGCACTTTGTTGTTTGTTTTTTCATTCTGTCTATTTTTCCGCTGTGCTACTAACTCTGAATAGAACGAACCTCGAAGTTTACGACACGCTTTCCGCAAGATTTTTAACAAGTCGATATTCACCCCCCCTCTATCGACGGCACCGGTCTCCACAAGTGGTATCAGAGCCAAGTTGCTATTCATCAGACTAACAGCCGATGGAGCAAAGACGCCAGGAGTTGAGGGGGAGCCCAGGGGTGAATCAGGTATTTTTTTCTTTAATTATGGTAAATTTTAAATTTCATATTACATGTTTCAAGTGCAGGGAGAGAAGACACTATAAAAATCAGTGTCCTACTCGTAAGGCTCGATCTTCACGACCGGCGGCAAAGGAGGTACCAGCGCTAGGAGTCCGGCGGGACAAGCGTCACATCAAGTGCTTCAAATGTCAAAAGCACAGACACTACAAGAATCAGTATCTGTCCAAGGTACGAAAAGTTTATGTTTGTAAAAATTTTCGAATTCCTGCACAGTCATATAGTAATGTTGATAATTTAGATAAGTTAGATAATTTTTCTGAAAAATTAGACTTTTTGCATAGTCAAATTAATATATTGTTGACAAATTACCAAATATAGATAATATTAAAATATCAAAAATTAACTCTTTAATCTTTAATATCAATGCAACAATTTCTAGAATTAATTCTAATATTTTATCAAATAATGTTAAGGATAATAAAACTTCTCATAATATTATTGATAATGATTAAATTAACATTAATCCTTTAACTTCGAATATTATTGAGGATATTAAAGATAATTTTGAGAATTCTAAAGATAATTATGAGGATATTAAAGATAATTATGAGATTTTTAAAGATGATTTTGAGGATATCAAAGATAATTTTGAGGATGCCAAAGATAATTCTGAGGATATTAAAAATAAAACCTCTTTAGATTATGATTTAATTATTAATTTCTTGGATAATCTTGAAGATAATTATAAAACACTAACTAGTAGCCCTGAAAACTATTCCACATACTATGAAGATGTAGAAGAATATAACTTTGATGATGAGGATGAGGAGGAAGATGAATTTTTTAGAATCAAGGATACAGTTAATAAAATCTACAATAATTCAAACAAAGCAGAAGTGTTAGATAAACTTGAAAAATTAAATAAAGATGAAATAGTAGATAAGTCAGACATTTTTGAATTAATGAAAATGATGCAATTAAAACCATAATTATTAACTAACCCAGAAATTTTGAAACTAAAATCAAATTAAATCTTAACAACCGTAATTAAATCTTAATTAATTTTTATCTTAATTAAACCTTAATTATTTTAACCTTAATTAAATTTTTTTCCTTAATTTAACCTTAATTTAATTCTTAATTATTTTAACTTTAATTATGTTGGAGATCGGTAGAACTAGGGGGTGAATAGCTCGCTTTAGTTGATTCTTCTTCTTCTGAACAGAAATCAAAACCCCACACACCACCAAATCCAATGCTAACACATAGATTTACTTGGTCTCTACCTCCTTGAGGTGACTAATCTAAGGGTCCACACCAGCGATCACAGATTCCACTATCAAATCTCCTTCTCGGAACAACACCGTGGGCGGAGAAATCCTATTATAATACCCTTGAAAGCTTTCACAAAGAACAACACAAGGAAGAAGAAGAGAAAGAAAGATTACACAATAGGCTTGCTTCTCCTTCCTTTGGTTGCTTGAAGAATGTGTTGAAAACTTGAGCTTGAGCAGTGAAATTTAAGCACCAAAACCCTAGCTGAGATTCCAATAGAACAGTTGTTTCGTTTGTGCTTGATTACTCGCTTATAACGGTCTTCTCTGCTTCCTGAATCGATTAGTGAGAAGCCCCAATCGATTACCAAGTAGTCGTTGAATAGTACAGATGTCGGATGAATGGCTGGGATTACGCCATTTGAACTTGAATCGATTGGCTGATCGATTAGCATCCTGAATCGATTGCATGATCGATTACGGAGCATTCTGTCTGTGCACAGAGTAGCTTGTAATCGATTCACCAATCGATTACAGGGATTCTGAATCGATTGAAGGATCGATTATGGAGCATTCTATTTGCAGGCAGAATCGCTCGTAATCGATTCACGAATCAATTACAGAACCTATTGTTTCCGCACAGAATCAGCCTGAATCGATTCACCAATCGATTAGTCATCTTCTAATCGATTGGTGGATCGATTGATATGCTCAACTCTGGACTTCACGCCTAGAGTTCACACCTGGATCGATTGAAGACCTTCCAATGGATCCGATTACCTTGTGCCAGTGAAACCTATCATTTCCTGGACTTCACGCCTGGAGCCTCCCCAGCTCCGGGTCTTCATGCCAAGAGTTCCGTCTCCGACCATCCCTTGGACTTCCTGCCTGAAGCTTCCTCAACTTCGGGTCTTCATGCCAAGAATTCGGTCCCCGACCATTCCTTGGACTTCTTACATTACTGCACACTAAATCAAATCAGATGAAACAAATAAAATCAAATCAGATGATATAGCAGTAAGTGTAAGAAAAATGGATCAAGAAAAATATGAAATGAGTACACAAGCAAAAATCAAACAACTCAACTAGTGTGTTCCCCGGCAACGGCGCCAAAAATTTGATGGACCCAAAATGACTGTCACGAATGTGGATCCATCAGATTTTAGAATTTATAAAGTGCTGGAAACCCTTTTTGCAATCAAAATGTGAAAACGTAGTAAAGGGGCCTCAGGTCGTATTTTTTCAAGGGCTAGTTCAAGTTGTGTGAATCGTGCTCGAGTTTATGTGTCGTCAAGAGTTTTGGGTTTCAAATAGATCTTGGGATTTGTGGGCTGTGATCGAAAATTAAATTGCAATTGAGAATGAAAACGAAATAGAAATAAGGGAAAATGAGCAATGGAACTAAACAAGGAGATGGCACCTAGTCCTCAACCTAATGTTAAACCAAAGCA
>JAGFNQ010007573.1:0-108390 GCA_024364735.1 Boesenbergia rotunda
AGTTAACATGCAATTGCTCTATAACACTTTTCAAGCTCGGGAGAAGTTACCTCTTCATCATCCGAAGATGATGAAGCCGCGTTTGAGGAGCTTGAAGATTCATCACTGCTCTCCTCACCAAGAGCCATGAGTGCCACTTGCCTTGTGCTCTTCTCCTCCTTCTCTTCATCGGGATGAGCTTGAGGATGACTCATCCCAAGTGGCCTTCAAAGCCTCCTTCTTCTTCTTGGATTTTTCCTCTTTCCTTTTGGATTTCTCCTCCTTCTTTAGTTTTGGACATTCATTCTTGAAATGCCCTTTCCTACCACACTCAAAGCAAGAGACATTAGTCTTATCAAGTTTGGATTCACTAGAGTTACCTCTACTCTTGAATCATCGATCCCTTCGCATCATCCTTCGCACGAAGTTCGCCATTTCGGATGAAGATGAGTCACTGCCATCTTCTTCGGAATAGGACTCGGATTCGGAAGAGGATGAAGATGAAGAGACTTCCTTCTCCTTCTTCTTCTCCTTCTTCTTCTTGTTGGTTCGGTCCCCTGCAACTAACGCAATCCCCTTCTCCTTGGGGCCTTTGTTAGCCATTTCATGCAATTCCATCTCACAAAACAAATCATCTAACTTTACAATAGATAAATCCTTGGATACTTTGTAGGCATCCACCATGGATGACCACAAAGCATTCCTTGGAAATGCTTTCAAGACATACCTCACAAGGTCGTGATTCTCGACCTTTTCATCAATTGAATGAAGTCCATTGAGGACTTCCTTGAACCAGCTATGGAGCTCACTTACTGACTCATTCTCCTTCATGGAGAGGTTTTGGAGTTGATTGAGGAACAAATCTCTCTTGGCAATTCTTGAGTCCCGGGTGCCCTCGTGAAGCTCGATGAGTTTGTTCCACAAGTCCTTGGCACTTGTGAAAGGACCAACTTTGATGAGTTGATCTTTGTTCATGCCACATTGTAGAGTGACAACCGCCTTGGCGTCGGCTTCACTCTTTCTTGTTTGTTCGGCAGTCCACCGTGAAGACTCGAGTTCTTTGCCTTCGTCATCCTTAGGAGGGATGAATCCCTCCTTCACCGCGAACCAAGTGTGGATATCCATCTTCAAATAGTATTTCATCTTTGATCTCCAATATTGAAAGTTAGCGCCGTCAAAGAATGGAGGTCGGGTGGTAGAGAATCCTTCTCTCAAAGCCATCTTGTTGATAACTCTTGGATGTTAAGCCATAAACAGAGCCACAAGCTCTGATACCACTTGTTGGAAACGGATGGCTAGAGAGGGGGTGAATATAGCCAATCTCTTTTGCCTTTGGCACTTATCAAGATTTCTGCACTCAAACTTATCAGTAGCACAGCGGAAGAAATACAGCAATAGAGCAGTGCAGAAAACCAAAACAGAAACCGAAAACAAACAACCACAATTAGCAAGATCGCTAACAAGGAGGGTTTACAAGGTTCGGGGATAACTTGCCCCTACTCCTTGGCGTGCCCTTAAGGTGGGCGATCCCTTGATCGTCGGCAGATCAAGCCCTGGTTATCACCAGATAGGAAGCAACCTCCTTCTCGGTGGAAAAACCTCTCCACAGTGTTTCAATCACAGATAATGTTTAAGCACAAAGAAACAACTAGAAGGATCTTACTCAAACACTTAGCAAGGACAAGAACACAGCAAGCTTCCCTGAGCTCCACCCAGTGGCGATCTCACGCAAGAACCCTTCTTCATGTCTTCCCACTGTCGGACTCCCAGCTCCTTGTTCTCTCCTTCAAGCGCTCAAGTAATAGATGATTGCTTCTCGAAATCAGTAGCTTGCTCAAAGGTGATGAAACTTCAAGAACGCAGCAAGCTTGGAATGGAGAACTCAAAGCGCAGCAAGAAGACTGTGTTCGAACTGTCTGCTTCCACGAAGCTAGCTTCCCCGCTTTTGATTCTCCACACAGCACCATGTGACAACATCCTCCATAGCCTCCAGCTACTACGCTGCCAACGCCAGCTATCACTGAGCCCTCTCTAGTCTTCCTGAGATCCCCTCAGCCAAGCCCCAGTCTCGGCTCCAGTCTGCAGCTCGGCCGTTGCAACCTGAAATGGAGAATCGGACAAACCTGCTCCAAGGAAAGCCTCCATTGACCTCTCCTTGAGTGTTTGAATCCTCCCCTGTCACCTGCAGCTTAATCAGGGTGTTAGAGCAGCGTATCACACAGTAAATCAAATATCAGATGTAAGTGGCAGCAAATCGGATATGGTCAGACGCGATCAGAGCGTCTGACAGCGCAATTTGAATTAAAGTGATCGGTCACCGGACCGATCCAGGGCGTGTGGGTCGGTCACCAGACCGATCCACTGCTTCACTGGGATTCCCAGCTCTCGCGGCTATACACGCCTGATCGGTCACCGGACCGATCAGAGTGAAGCCTGATCGGTCACCAGACCGATGAGAGTGAAGCCTGATCGGTCACCCAGACCGATCAGGACAGATGAACAGTGATTTTTTAATCAGATCCAAAGTCTCTGATCGGTCACCGGACCGATCCAGGACTTTGATCAGCAAGAGAACTCACTCACCGTCTGCTCCCTGATTGGTCACCAGACCGATCAGGAGCAAGGCAGTGAGGAAGTAGTCTGCTCCCTGATCGGTCACCGGTCCGATCAGGAGCCCCACAGTAGGTTCCCAACCTCACTGTGGGCTCCCTGATCAGTCACCGGTCCGATCAGGAGCCCCACAGTAGGTTCCCAACCTCACTGTGGGCTCCCTGATCGGTCACCAGTCTGATCAGACATCGCTGGATCGGTCACCAGACCGATCCACGAAGGAGCAGCGTGCCAATGTCCCTGATCGGTCACCAGACCGATCCAGGGACTCAAACCTAGCCCTCCAAGCTAGGAATTCATCCACCTTAGCCCTCCAAGCTAAGGATTTTTCCATCTAACCCTCCAAGTTGGGAATTTGCACCTAACCCTCCAAGTTAGGACTTTTCACCTAGCCCTCCAAGCTAGGACTCTTCACCCAACCTTTCCGAGTTAGAACATCATCCAACCTAGCCCTCCAAGCTAGGCACCTGACCCTCCAAGCCAGGACTTTTTCACCTAATTCTCCAGGATGGGAATTTGCACCTAACCCTCCAAGTTAGGACTTTTCACCTAGCCCTCCAAGCTAGGACTTTTCACCCAACCCTTCCGAATTAGGACTTTTCCAATACCTAGCCCTCCAAGCTAGAATTTTTCACACCTAACCCTCCAGGTTAGGATTTTCCAACACCTAGCCCTCCAGACTAGGATTCTCAACACCTAACCCTCCAGGTTAGGATTTTCCAACACCTAGCCCTCCAGACTAGGATTTTCAACACCTAACCCTCCAGGCTAGGATTTTTCATACCATGCCTGATCCCCGATCATGACTTAATCATAATCAATAATCATCCACCTAAACTAAAATCGATGTCAACACCAAAACAACAATCAGGGCCAGACTGCATCAACAGTATTGAGATTCGACAAGAAAGGCAAGCTAAGTCCTCATTACATAGGACCCTACCTAGTAACGAAAAAAGTTGGCAAAGTAGCTTACGAGTTAGAGCTACCTCCAGATATGTCAGCTATTCATAATGTGTTTCATGTCTCAATGCTGAAGAAACATGTTCCCAATGCCAACCAAGTGATTGAGCCATAGACGGTACAAGTTCAAGAAGATCTCAGATATAAAAGTCGACCTATTCAGTAATAGATCGAGCAGTCAAGAAACTGAGGAACAAAGAGGTACCCCTAGTAAAAGTTCTACGGCTAAACCAGAAGTTTGAGGAGGCAACTTGGGAAACAGAAGATAACATGAGGCAAAAGTATCCAAAGCTATTCTATGTTTGAGGATGAATTTTATATAAGGTAGGGAGGATTGTAACACCCGAAAATTTTCCAGAATTTTTCAAAATAAAAAGAAATTAAAAATTTCTTTAAAAGGGTCGGAGCCAAGGCTCGAACCACAACCCCTTAGTTTAGCATTAGTTTAAGTTTCCATTAGGTGATGGTAAAGTATCACATTGAGATAAGGAAACGATTTAAGATAAGTGCAAGTAAGCACCTATTCATGGATGTTGCTTCAACTTCCACTTAGTATATAAAGGAATAGAAGGAAGAGGAAACCAAGGGTTTCCTCACTTTTCTTCTTCCTCACCGAAAAAGAGAGAACTGTTGGGGCAATCTATGGTCTGGAATGACCATATATTTTGATGTTTGGGCAAAGGGTTTAAGTTAGGTTTACCTTTGTGGTTTGATATGTGTGATTTAGTTTGCAGGACTTTTGTGGTTTGATAAGTTAGGTTTACCTTTAAGTTAGGTTTACCTTTGTGGTTTGATAAGTTAGGTTTACCTTTAAGTTAGGTTTACCTTTGTGGTTTAATGGTCCAAGAAGAGAAGGAGGACCAATCGGATGAAGAAAGAAGTTCAACATCCGAAGAAGAGGAGAAAGAGGAAAAGGAAAAAGATGCATCCATCTCCTCAAGTGAAGTGGCACAAGAAAGCGAAAGATCATCCATTTCATCAAGGGAAGAAGAAGAGGTCTCCACTTCAAGGATTGAGGGGGAGAAGAGACCACCCTTGATACCGGAGCAAGAAGAAGCTCCCACCTCCACCAAAGCAAAGTCAAAGGAGCACATAATTTGCTTTGGGTGCAATCAAAAGGGGCACTACAAGGACAAGTGTCGATTGGGTAAGAAAAAGGAGGTAAACCCTAAACTCAATTCAAGTAATTTGAAAACTAACATGAGTTGTAGGAATGGAGCAAAGAAGGATAAGAGGAATATAAGGTGCTTCACATGTGGAGAGCTAGGGCACTACCACACCAAATGCTCAAGAAAAGGAGAACTCAAAAAATTGGAACATTTGAGAAAATGGGAGAAGAAGGAGAAGAAGAGAATGTCACATCAAGGGGGAGGTACAAGGGTAAGGGAGGTAATCCCTAACTTTAAGTTTAAATGTAATTCAAATTTAAACTCCTCCATGCATGATAGAAATAATGTTAATTATTTACCCATGCATACCTTTGGATTTAAATATCATGATAGGAGTAGGGTTAATATTGTAGATCAAAACCCTAGGAAAATCATGCATCATGATAAATCCAAGACCTTTAGACCTAAGGATCAAGACACAAATCCCAAGAAGGGGAGACATATGCCTAGAAAGGTAGGTAGGTCTAGGAATATCCAAGGAGGACATGTTGATTCAAGGTTTGAGAACCTAGAAAGGAAAAAATCAAGCATTGAGGGAAAAGCTTGATAGGATAGAGAAAACCCTAGATAGATTCACTATTGGATCTAAGGGTTTAGATATGGTGTTGGGTGGTCTAAAACTAAACAATGATAGATCGGGTCTAGGATACCGATCTAAGGTTTCCAATGCCAATGAAAAGAAATATGCTAGGGTAGCATATAATTATGGCAAGGAGGAGAAATCTAAAAATGGCAAGGGTATGCCATTTAAAAGCAAGAAGAAGGTCTTAACTAAGGACAAGGTGTCCAAGGTTAATAAGGTTAGGGTTGCAGGTCAAGAGTCACCGGAGGTACACCGGTGTGGCCTTGTGCTTGTGAATGAGTCACCTAGGGAGGTGGCTAGGGTTAAGAGCTCAAGGGGGAGCTCTAGGAGTCAAGTTGGGACCCATGGTCTATGGATCCCGGGAGGATTCCTCTCGGAAGTCTAGATGGGTCATAGAGTGTGCCAAAGGAGTTGGAGACGGACTTGAGTCTCAATTCTTAGGTTTTGGCACATTGGATTTGTGTATCATGCATGAAAATATGATATTGTGATCATATAGCATGAAAGTTGGTTTTTGATGTGAAAATGTCATATAAACCAATATTAGGGATGTATTGTGGATTGGTATGGGCATAGACATCAAGAGGAGGTTAAAACTAGGACTTTAGGTCAAGGTTCAATTGAACTATTTAGCTAGTTTTGGGTTTTGTGTCAATCGTGGGAATGGTGATAGATACATGTTGAGATTATTTTTCCTAAGTAGATATGGGTACCACAAACCTCTCCATAAAATTTGGAAATTTTTAGAGATTTGTGGAATTTTTGGTACATTTCTGAAATTACGTCAGAAATGCTAAAATTGGGTTATTCAAAGTATCAGTCGACTGGCAGATGGGGCAGTCGACTGGCAGATAGGGCAGTCGACCGGTCAAGGCTGAAATGGTTTTTCAGCAGTCAAAAGATGTTAAAATGATGTAGAACAAGTGTGTAATCTTATGGGAGGTTAGTATACTGTGTTTATGATCATTAGGGGTTAAAGGATCCAATAAGAAGAAAATTGTTGGAGCCTTTTTGATGTGTGGCAAAGGGGGAGAAGTGTTGGGTTTAAGTGGAAACCAAACACGCCTTTGCAAAAAATCCTAGGGGGAGCTTAGGTAAAGGAGGAGCATTGTTGCTCAATTGGTGGCGTAATGGGAACCTTAGAGAAGTTCTTAAAAAGCCTTTATAAGTCCAATATAGGGGAGCCTTGGAGAGGTTTTTAAAAGCCCAGTTTTGGTAAAAGTCCTAAATTTGTGGGGAGGTTAGGTGTGGGGATGCCTTGTGATAGGATCCATGCATATTTGCTATTTGTTTTCCCTAACTTAAACGTATTGCCAAACATCATAAAGGGGGAGATTGTTGGGGTAATCTATGGTCCGGAATGACCATGTGTTTTGATATTTGGGCAAAGGGTTTAAGTTAGGTTTACCTTTGTGGCTTGATATGTGTGATTGAGTTTGTAGGACTTGGTAAGTCACACATGGAGGACACATCCGAGGGACGAGATCCGAGGGAAGAGGACTCCAAGGGCAAGCCGAGAAGTGGACTTCAAAGGGCACACGTGAAAGGTGGCATGGAGGCAAGCCGAGGGCTTGCATGGGCATCCGATGGACGATAGACGATGGAAGAGGACTTCAAGGGGCAAGCCAAGAGAGTGTACTTGAAGGCATACGTGAAGGAGGGTTTTCGGAGTGAGGGAGAGTGAAATTGTAAGATGGGCAGTCGACTGGGGATAGATCAGTCGACTGCCAGCAGGGAACTCGAACTCAAAGAAAAATCAATCGACTGGTCTGGGACCAGTCGACTGATCAGGTCAAAAATCTAGTCGTTGTGTTAGTTGTTGGCTGGCTGTTGCGGTGGGATCAGTCGACTGCCCTGGAGGCAGTCGACTGGCAATGGCTAGTTCAGCCTTAAGACTCTATTTAAGGGAGCTTCATTTTGGCTAAGAGTTTTGACGAAATGGCTTGGTTAGAGCTCATTAGTAGTCTTTGTTGCTCAGAAGTGAAGTTTGGTTTGTGGTGAGGTTTCTCCACCTACAAGGAGCTACACGAGCTAGCCGGAGAGCATCCGGGGAGTCATCCACCGACGGATTGGGATCGTCCATCTTATGGACAGCCGTGGAGTAGGAGCTCTATCTCCGAACCACATAAAGGTAACGTATTAGCGATTGTTTGATTGTGTTATTGTTATTTCCGCTTGCGCACGCTAACATCATAGGAAGACGAAATTGAGAAAAAGCTATTCACCCCCCCCCCCCTCTAGCTTCATGGTCACGGTCCTAACAAGAACTTGGGTTCTTCCTTGTTCTTGCGCCCGAGATCCAGCAACCCTGCAGAGGACGTGGACGAAGGGGCTCCACACTAGAGCATTCAATATAGTGAGTTTATAAGCGTAAAGATGTAAGTAGATCACTCACCTACAGTAAGAGTTGCTCTTCGTATGGTTTTCGTAGAACTTAAATCCTAAGTCTTTTGTATGTGTGATCATGAGTTTAGCAAGATCAAGGTCTTGATTTACCCTAAAACAAGTTTTGGGATTAGGGCATGAAAGGTGCTCGATAAAAGTTCAGAGTAAGACCGAGGTCTTACTAAGCCCTAGAACGAGTTCTGGGACTATGAAATGATATAAGTACAAGACCACGGTCTTGTTGTGTCCTAAAATGAGTTTTGGGAACATTTCTTTCTATGTGCGAGATATGTGCTAAGTTTAAGCATTTTAAGTACAAGCATTACAAGATTTAAGTATATTACTTTTTAAACTGACATGTACCGGGCCGAGGCCCACAGAGATCTAGGCGAGCCTAGTAGAGACGCTCTAATAGGATTCGGTGGATAGCTACCCCGAAACCTATTAGGGATGCACACATTGGTACTATGCCAGGCCCAAAGGAGGATGTTTATCTATTTTGAAGTATAAGAAGTATAAGAATATAAAATTTTCAAGTTTTCAAAATCAAGCATTTGTTTCAATCATGATAAGTAGTTTTCATTTTAAGCAAGGTTTTCAAATGCAAACATTGTTACAAGCGTATTTATATGCATATTCATGTTAAGTATGGCATTTCAGTTACATATGTTTTTAAAGCAATCAGTCTTTTAATCATGAGAATGGTTAATATCGATTGCATGTTTTGTGAGAGTAGGTATCTACTTACTAAGCAATTTGCTTATAGTTTGCATCCTTTTACTGCAGATAAAGGTAAAGAAAGGATGTAAAGCAAGGAGACTAAAAGAAGGATGATTTGTGTCAGTGGCGGCGGAACCGTGAAGTGAGATCCTTTGGGATGAGATTTGCTTGCGCTCTAAGTTATTTACTTAAGTTTCATGATAGTAGTTTTATTTCCACAAAGATTATAAGTTTGAGTTGTTATTCCGAAAAAGATTTTAAGTTTAAGATGCATGCTAAATGGGGTATGATCTAGTCCACATATTATGGTTATTATGATTGTGAGTTTTATAATCTTAGTGTAGTTAAAGTAGAAATGTATCCATTGAGTTGTCTAAAGTTTCTGAAGTCTGGACTTGAATTTCCAGAAGTATCAGTCGACTGCTCAAGGAGTCAATCAACTGCCCTCAATGAATTCGAGGAAACAAAAACATTGGTCGAGTGAAAACCAGGTGGAGTCAACTGCACCAGTCAACTGGTAGTCCCACCAGGCGACTGGTCCAAGGCCAATATTCGAATAGAAAGATTGGGGGAGTGATTTGTCCTAGGAGTCGACTAGCACCAGCCGACTATTCAAGGAGTCAGTCGACTGGTCCTGGTTAAGCAGAAAGAGATGTGACGTCCCTCTAGAGTGAGGAGAGAGGGTCGTTACATCAGCAGCTAGGGTTTCATGAAAGAAATAGATTTCTTCTTCTTCATCTTCTTCCTTCTCCTCTTCATCTCTTGTGGTCGGTGCACGCTTGGAGGAAGATACTTCTTCTTGTTGGTCGGTGGCAACAAGAGTTTGGTGGCCGACAGCAACTCCTTTAGAGTCTAGGGTTTCAGCGCATCGAAGAAGGAGTTGGTGCCTTGGTGACTTCGTTTCTTGGAAGATCGTGGCTCACACGACGTCCAAGAAGAGGGTAGAACAGACAATAGAAGATCGCGAGGTAAACAAGAGATATACTTATTATTTTGGTTCCTTTTACTTCATGTTAATTATTGTATGTTGTTATTATCATGGACCCCGAAGATAAATACAAAAACCGGTGATCCATTCAACGTCTATTCCGCGGCTAACTGATTAGACGAGTTAGATTGCTTGAACAACTAGTTTGTCAAGCGGTCACTCGAATCGGTTAGTACGATGATGAGTCGGTTGCTTGGAGAATTCATCTCCATCCGGATTTATTTTAATTAATAAAATTTTAATTTGGGGGCATGGAGAGGATTCCCATGCGCACCCGAAACCAACAACATGTTCTTAATATGTAAACTTGTAACTTCATAGTGAATTTCTCTTCTTTAGCCACATAATTCCTGTGTCTATTTCTCTACTTTTCTTTACTAACACAACCTCTTATTCTCAACAATTGGTATCAATGTGAGGTTGAAGAGAATTTTCTCTAGTGATCATGGCAACAACCAAATTCGAGATTGACAAATTCAATGGCTTGAATGACTTTGCTGTCTGGAAGATCAAGATAAAAGCCCTCCTGGTTCAACAGGGGTGTGTTACTGCATTGGAAGGAGAAGACAAGATGCCGATAACACAGAAGACATAAATGGTGGACAAGGCTCACAGTATCATACTGTTAAGCCTAACAGATGAAGTGTTGAGAGAAGTTGCTGAGGAGACAACTGCTGCAGGAATCTGGAAGAAGTTGGAAAGCAAGTTCCAACAAAAGTCCTAGACAAATAGGCTCTACCAGAGGCAGCCTTTGTACACCCTACACAAGCTAGAAGGTACACCGGTGAAGGATCATGTTGATAACTTCAACAAGATCATGCTCAATCTGCAAGGTGTTGGAGTAAAGATTGATGATGAAGATTAGGCGCTCATCCTCCTCTATCCTTTCCTCCCTCGTATGAGAATTTCATAAACACTGTACTTTATGGAAGAGAGAAAGTTTTAGTTGCCAATGTAAAGGATGCCATCCTCTCAAAGGAATTAAAAAGGAAAATCTTGAGATCGTATGAAGAAGGCTCCAACTTGGGTCTAGTGGTGAGTCGAGGAAGGAACAAGGAGAATGATGGAAAAGTTGGCAAAGGGAAATCTTGTTCCAAATCAAACTTCATGGGACCTCAATGCTATCATTTCAAGGAGAGAGGACCCATCAAAAGGGACTGTCTACAACGAAAGCAAAGATATGAGAAGGAGCGGACGGAGTCTTGTTCAATGGGAATTGTTGTTGTTGTCCAAGACAAATCAGACGATGATAAAGGCAGTGATGTTCTGATTGTTAGCATAGCTCAAGTAGCAAATACTTGGGTTCTTGATACTGGGGCTTCCTATCACATGGCATTCTATCGAGAGATGTTCACTTCCTTCAAGGAAGGGAATGGGAGAGTAAGACTAGGAGATGATGAGGAGTTAAATGTCAAGGGGAGTGGTGCTATTCAACTCAAAATGTTTGATGTATCAATAAGGATGTTGGATGCATGGTTTGTTCCTGGACTTCGCAAGAATTTAATCTCTTTGGTCACATTGGACAAGCAAGGCTTCAGTTTCTCTGGTTGTAATGGTCAACTAAAGGTTTCCAAAGGTGTTCTTGTGGTGATGATGGGAAAACTGCAATATGGAATCTACTTGTTGGAAGGCTCTCCTGTACTTGGAACGATGGTTGTTTCTCATTCATTCGATCAACATGAGGCAGAAACAAAGTTATAGCATTGGAGGACACATGAGTGGGATGGGGCTAGGAGTACTAAGCAAGAAAGGATTGCTTGCTGGTGCTAAAATTGGGAAGTTGAAGTTCTACGAAACTTGCATGATTGGCAAGCAACGGAGGGTAATGTTCAACCCCGACAAGCACACTTCCACTGAAATTCTTGAGTATGTACACTCAAACTTGTGGGGGGCATCGCCAGTTGAGTCTCATACTGGATGCAAGTACTTTGTAACATTTATAGATGATTACTCAAGAAGACTATGGGTGTATTTTCTGAAGACTAAAGATGAAGTGATTGAACGATTCAAAGAGTGGAAGATCATGGTGGAAAAAAGAACTGGGAAGAAGGTCAAGACACTTAGAATAGATGATGGATTGGAATTCTGCAACACCTTGTTTAATGATTACTGCAAGAAGGAGGGATAGTAAGACATCACACTGTGAGACACACTCCTCGGCAAAATGGGGTGGCAGAGCAGATGAATCAAACACTTCTACATAGAGCGCGATGCATGCGCTTGAGTGTTGGTCTTCCAAAACAATTCTGGGTTGAGGCAGTGAACACTGCTTGTTACTTGGTGAATAGATCTCCATCAACAGCAATAGACTTCAAACCTCCATAGGAGATGTGGTATGGGACACCTCCAGACTACTCTAGTCTATGTGTTTTCGGTTGTCCTACTGCATATGCTCACATCAATGAAGGAAAATTGGAGCCAAGGGCATTGAAGTGCAAGTTCCTTGGATATTCCAAAGGTGTCAATGGTTACAGACTATGGTGCATCGAAGGGAACTAAGCAAAGAAGTTGATAATAAGCAGGGATGTAATTTTTGATGAATCAGTCGTGCTTGGGTGAAAGGTGGAGTGTGAAGATCTGGTGACTAATGGAGATATTGGTGCCAAAGTTGAAATTAAAGTTGAATCTTCAATGGAGAATTCAAGAGGGGAAGAACCTATAGCATCAAGAAGGGCAAGAAGGGAGATCAGGTCACCACCAAGATATGCAGACTGTGTTGATGTTCCTGACACAAATCTAATGGCATATGCTTTTTCGGTTGGTGATACTAATGATTCTGATGAACCAAGAACCTACAAGGAAGCAATGAAGAGTGAAGATGCAACACAATGGTTGGATGCAATGCAAGAGGAGATGAAGTCACTTGACAAGAACAAGACTTGGAAGTTGGTGTCATTGCCTAAAGGGGTGAAGCTAGTAGGTTGCAAATGGGTGTTCAAGAAGAAAGAAGGAATTCTTGGTATTGAACCTCCAAGGTTTAGAGCAAGGTTAGTGGCTAAAGGCTTCTCACAAAAGGAAGGGGTTGATTATCATGAGATATTCTCATCAATAGTGAAGCACAAAACAATCAGAGTTCTTCTAGCCATGGTTAGGGCATATGATCTGGAATTGGAATAACTAGATGTAATGATTGCATTTCTCCAAGAAAATTTAGAAGAGGAGGTCTACATGTCATAACCTGAGGGGTTTGAAGATCCCATGAAGAAGGACTATGCATGCTTGTTGAAAAAATCCTTATATGGCTTGAAGCAAGCACCAAGACAATGGTACAAAAGGTTTGACACTTTCATGACTTCTCATGACTTTACTCGCAATTTGTTTGATAGCTGTGTTTACTCTAAGAAACTGTTATATGGTTCTTTTGTGTATCTACTTCTATATGTTGTTGATATGTTGATTGCTACAAGGAGCAAGCAAGAAGTTAGCAGCTTAAAGAAATTGTTGAACAATGAGTTTGAGATGAAAAATCTGGGTGCAACCAAGAAGATCCTTGGAATGGAGATTTGGAGAGATAGAAAAGAAGGTCTCTTGTATGTAACACAATAGAAGTACATCAAAAAGGTCCTACAATCTTTTCAAATGGAGGATGCAAAACTAGTCAAGACTCTATTAGTAGCGCAATTTAAGTTCGATGTTGATTCCCTGCTAAGCACAGAAGAAGAGAGGGGGTACACGAGTATAGTCCCATACTCAAGTGCTTTTGGAAGTCTAATGTATGCAATGGTGTGCACAAGACCTGATCTGGCTTATGCAATAAGTGTGGTTAGTCACTTCATAAGCAATTTGGGGAACGCTCATTGGGAGACTATTAAATGGATCATGAGATACCTGAAAGGCACAAGCAACATGTGTCTTGCTTATGAAGTTAATGGTAATGATAGAGGACTTGTTAGTTATACAGATTCTGACTATGGAGGAGACCTGTTGAAGCGGAGGTCCTTAACATGCTACATATTCACTCTCTTCATGGTGTTGTAAGCTGGAAGGCTACACTACAACCTACAGTTGCTCTATCCACCATAAAAGCAGAATACATGTCACTAATTGAAGGAGTAAATGAGTGCATATGGCTGCATGATTTGATTGGTAGCCTGGGATTGGAAGTGCCAAAGCCTATCATTTATTGTGATAGCCAAAGTGCTCTCAACATAGCCAAGAATCCAGTATACAATGAAAGGAGCAACACATTGGTGTCCGACTCAATTTCATTATGGACATCATTGAAGAAGGAAGGTTCTCTGTTGAGAAAGTTGCAACGGAGCATAATCCATCGGATATGATGACAAAACCATTAACAATGGAGAAGTTCAAGCATAGCTTGGACTTGATTGGTATGAACATGATGAAGGAATAAGGCCTTTAGGGGCATGAATTGCTACAAGAGAAGATCTTGATTAATTCAAGGCAAGGTGGAGAATTGTGAAGAAATGCCTAGGGATTCCTCAACAGGAGCTAGAGTTGCATCAATCTACAGTAGCAACTATTTTCTAGATATGATTGCATTGACAACGTCTAGAAATGACTCTCAACTATTAGAAACTATCTTGGCAACTGTCAAGGCACAGAAACCTATAAATATATAGGTTTGGGAATTAAAGATTTGTACAGTTTAGTCTAAAGGCAGAAGGGTGTTAAATGTTCTTCATATGTAAACTTGTAACCTTGTAACTTTATGTGAATTTCTCTTCTTCGGCAACGTAATTCCAATGACTACTTCTCTACTTTTCTTTACTAACACTACCTCTTATTCTCAACACAAATCAAGTATTGAATGACATATTTTTTGTTGTTGTCATGCTTATGTAGGTGGTGAAGATGGAGAGTGACATTATGACTTTTAAGATTTGATTTGGGTAATCCCATTGCCATTACCATCCTAAGGTATGCTACATCTTAAATCAGCTACACTTGTCCAAAATACATTATTGATTATTTGAATTTGTTATATATATAAATACTGATTGTCCTACACTGTCTAATTATCAGCATTCCTAAGGTAATAGTGTTTATTAGAATGTCTATTTAGTCTAGAATTGGATAAGTTAGAATCAATCATCACAATTTGGCCATGTTTATTGTGACTATTATGGGACGAGTATAAGATTCATTGAGTTCAATCTAAGTTTTTATATCTTAATTAATTATTTCCTACTACTTTTATCTTTATGATATTTAGTTAGTTTATGTGCAAAAGTTATTTGGTTATTTATAAACATGTATATACCATATCAATTTGTTCTCCTTCATTTGTGGATGCTTAAACAACTCTTTAATCGTCCTAACGGGATAGACTAATAGTTAGGGCGTGAGTATTGTATCTTGAGGTTTAGGAGTCAAAACATGACAAAGTCAGTGTGCCCGCCCTCCCCACGCGCTAGCCACAGTATCCGAGCTAGCCCTCGTGATTTACCTCCTCAGTGTTGACCCTTGAACGGATTGACAGGGGCGCCGAGAGCGAACAAATCACCTTTTACCACCTTGAACAAGCTATTTAATCGTTGAGCATTTTCATCTACAAAATAGGATTGTTCATGTTGCATACTTTCATATGAATTTATATTTTTAATTCTAAGGTTAATCCATTCAATCATCCATTCTTTATTTCATAATAGTATTTTTAATAATTTTTCTGCTTTTAATAACACATCTAGATATCAACTCTTATTAAATGTCACGCTCAAACATATTCCTTTGAATGTTTTCTTTTATGATTGAAATTGTATTTTTAAATTATTAGTTTTGTGTTTAGACGGTTAAGTTTTACTCTCTGTTTTTTTTTCTGATTGATTAGTATACTATTATTTGTGCATTAAACACACATTTTACAAAAGATTAAATGTTGAAACTAAAATGAAAAGAAACCCTTGAGACACTACAATAGTCAACAAGACGACAAAGTGAGTTTAACATTTACTCGACATGCATTAAGTTACTTTCCAATTATATAATATTTGATATCGAGCTTGATTAAATCTCATTCATTTACACAGGTTCAGAATTCAAATCATTAAATAGAGTTCGTAGCAAGCTACCTTGCTAAGTTAAGTCTATTGGACTATGAGTGTGTTCAGTTTTTGCCATCTATTGTTGCTTCTTCAGCCATATTTCCTACGAGATTCACCAATGATCCAAATAGTTGATTATTGGTGGTTAAGTGCTCGAAAATGATTAAATCATTTTTGATTCACATAAATTCAAACAAGTTGATTATGAATAACAATCATGTCCAAAATTATGTGGATCATTTGGGTTAGAGAAATAGATTAAGTTAATACGAGGGGAATTATGTTTAATGTTTATTTGGAAATCAAGTTCATTCTATACCAATTAACTGGCCCATATGTGAGACACTCTAAAATGAAGATCATAGGTGCAAAGCAACCTGAACAGACTGATTTGAGTGAAAGTCTTCATGTCAATCAGCTTTATGAAATCAATATGAGTAACTCTTTGAGGGAAATTTAAGGACCATTCTATATCTATTAAAGCTTTGCATAGGTAGGGGTGTAATCAAATCGAGCCGAGCCAAATAGTAAGAGGCTCGAGCTCGGCTAGAGTTATATTCGAACTTTTATTCTTAAGCTAAAGCTTGGTTCATGATGAAATTAAATAATTTACGAATGGCTTGAGAACAATTCAAAAATAGTTTCTTAAAAAATTAAACGAATTTTGTTCGAACTCGTTTAAGATATTTAGTTATAATAAAAATTAAGATATTATTATATTTATCATTCACAAAAGTTTATGGACCAAATACTGTTAAGCTCGAGTTCGACTTGATAATGTTTTCGAGCTCGAAATCAGACACGAGGTCGGCTTGTTAACTTAATTGAACAAACTCAAATGAACTTTTTTTTGAATCATGATACAAATAGCCCACGAGTGGTTTAGCTCATTTACACTCCTAGATATGTACATATATTATATGCAATTAGGAAGAAGATTTGGGTAACAAATAAAGATTGGGATGTGATTTAATTAAAAAACAATTAACATGGGTGTGATATGGCAAATTCATTCATTGTAATCACACCTTTTCTCTTTGTTTCCTTAGCACCTTATGTAACGACGCGGCCCGTCGACCCGACCCCTCGGCCCCTTGGGCAGCCAAATTTCATTTTTGGCGGCCCAACAACCTGGCCCCTTTGGTCGTCGACCGTCGATCGTGTCGTTACTCACAAGAACTTCCCACCCCTGGCCAGTGGATTTTTGTCTTCCCCAGGATTCGAACTTTAGACCTCCAAGCTAAGTACTAAAGTTTATGAATCCTGGTAGCCAAGTGAGCATTGGCTACCAGATTCAAGGAACTTTAGTACTTGTCCCGGATGTCTAGGATTCGAATCTAAGGAAGGCAAAAATCCACCGTCGGGTGTGGGAAGACCGTAGGGCACGGATTAGAGAGCCGCCTGATGGGGCTAAAGGGGTCGTGTCGCTACATAAAAAGCGTCTTTTTATTGTAACGACCTGGCCCCTCGGCCTCTTGGCCGACCCAACTGGTGGTCCAACAACCTAGCGGCCAAATCAACATTTGGCGGTCCAACAACCTGGCCCGACTGTGTCGTTACTCACTAGGACTTCCCACCCCTGGCCAGTGGATTTTTGCCTTTCCCAAGATTCGAACTCTAGACCTCCAGGCTAAGTACTAAAGTTTATGAATCCTGGTAGCCAAGTGAGCAGCTCACTTGGCTACCAGGCTCACTTGGCTATCAGGATTCATAAACTCTAGTACTTATCCTGGAGGTCTAGAGTTCGAATCCTGGGGTAGGCAAAAATCCACTAGCCAAGGGTGGGAAGTCCTAGTGAGTAACGACACGGTCGGGCCAGGTTGTTGGGACGCCAAATGTTGATTTGGCCGCTAGGTTGTTGGGCCACCAGTTGGGTCGCCCAAGGGGCCGAGGGGTCGGGTCATTACAATAAAAAAAGGCGCCTTTTTATGTAGCGACACGGCCCCTTTAGCCCCATCAGGTGGCTCTCTAAGCCGTGCCCTACGGTCTTCCCACACCTGACAGTGGGTTTTGCCTTCCCCAGATTCGAACCCTAGACCTCCAGGACAAGTACTAAAGTTCCTTGAATCTGGTAGTCAAGTGAGCGACTTGGCTACCAGATTCAAGGAACTTTAGTACTTGTCCCGGAGGTCTAGGGTTCGAATCTGGGGAAGGCAAAAACCCACCGCCGGGTGTGGGAAGAACGTAGGGCACGGCTTAGAGAGCCGCCTGATGGGGCTAAAGGGGTCGTGTCGCTACAAGTATAATAACCAAACATGTCTTTATTAATGATAGAATATGATACAAAAAGTCCCTAGTCAATCATCATATAATTGGCTCTAGGGCTCCTACTAACATGTGACCTTTGGTTTAGGATTGATCTGGGTCGTTCGATCTGAAGGGTTGTAACCCTTCAGATAACCCTTTGATCTCAGCCGCCAAATCTAAATAGTTGTAACCCTTTATATCCCCTTGATCTCAGCCGCCAGATTCGATCAGACGTTTCAGATCAAGTCTCATCACCAACGGTCAAATCGCGACTCTTCGCGATCAACGCTCCAAATCGCGTCACTTGCGATCGAGCACCCCTCTTTGATCCAATAGTTGTCATTCATTCGCCCAGTCAGCAGTCTAGTCATTTCTCTCTACCCACCTGAATGCCACATTGGCACTACCACGTCACCTGGAGTATAAATTTAAGTTCCTCAGTGCTCCTCGCGATGATGCGAAGTGCAAAGTGCACTAACAAAGCACACATTGCACGAGTGTGCCCGTGCACGCGTGGCAGGTGGTGGGCTCCCAAGTGCGAGCACTTGCTCGCTTGTGAGAAGAGAACAGCTGTGTTTTTTTTAACTCCATTAACACAGCAACACATATAAGGAAGCAAACACCCTTGGAATTTACAGATGTGAGACTATTCCCCATCAACTTCTTTCTATGCTAATTTTGGATTGATTTTAAACAATTAATTTCTCATTCACCAGTAATCGGTTTTGAGCAAATTAATAGTCTAGATTCATCTACACGAAATATAGGTCCGCACGGGAGTCCGCACATCACGTCCGCAGCAGATCATTTTTGTATATATAAATATAAAGAGAGAGAGAGTTTTGATCTGCTGCGGACCGCGTGCGGACTGGCGCCTGATCGGTCTGGTGACCGATCAGGCACACGACCTCGACTTTTCGACACCAACGGCGGCCCGGCCGCCGCCCCCGAACAAAACTATAACCCAGGGGGTGAGCGATGAACCCTAGGGGGTAGGGTGAACCCGTCGGGTATGGGTGAACCCGTCGGGGGAGCGTCCGGTGGCCGATTAGGAGTGCCTGATCGGTCACCAGTCCGATCAGGCGCCAGTCCGCACGCGATCCGCAGCGCGCGGTCTGCAGCAGAGTAATTTTGTATATATATATATTTTTTTTTTTTTTTTTTTTTTATATATATATATATATGAGTGATCTTCTACCCGCCTTTGCTTGCGCAACAGGAATGCAGGATTGGGAGGGGCCTCAAGTCCCCTTTCTTTTTTTTAAAAAAAGTTGTGATTGAGGCGGTTCCCATACATCAGAAGCGCCTCAATTATTTTTTTTTATTTTTTTTGTTTTTAAAAATTAATATTTTCTCAAATAAATTATAAATTAATATAATATACGTCATTAACACCAAGAATTTTTTCGATTTTTAATTTTTTTTTTTTAGCTTGAACACTATAACCTAATTGGAATATGAACCCTAGGGGTTTTCGGCTGAATGTTTTTTCAATTTTTAATTTTTTTTAGCTTTAACACTATGTCCCAATTGGGCAAGTAAACTCTAGGGATTTTCGATTTTTAGCTTGAACACTATAACCTAATTGGGAATGTGAACTCTAAGGGTTTTCGATTTTTAATTTTTTTAGCTTAAATACTATAACCCAATTGGAAAAGTGAACCCTAATGGTCTAATTTTTATTTAATGAAATGTTGATTTAAAACAAACAAACAAACACAATGGAAGGCGCCTTCCGTCATGCGTGTACGAAGCATATATATATATACTACGGACTCTATGTTGCGCATCCCTGTAGACTCGACGTATCTGTATTGAACACAGGTGCCCATATTCTTTCCCATGCGCCTATATTGAATACAAGCACATGGGATTCTGAATTCAGAAGATTTTTTTATTTTTTTAATATTTTGAGGTATATTTATGGTTCACGATTTTAAGATTTAGAAATTGAGTTATAGTAAATTTAAATTACTAAAATTTTTCTCTAAGATTCAGGCTTCCCTCTTAGGTTACAGTGATTAAAATAAAAAAAAATAGATGTTCACATAGTATATTAAATGTATTTTGCATTTAAAATTTTAGGATTTAGGGATTGATTATAATACTTAAATTAATAAGATTTTTTCTTAAGGTTCAAACTTTCATTTCGATTATACTATTCAAGATAATAAATTTTGTATGCTAATGGGGTATATTATAAGATGAAAGCATTATTTATTAAAAAATTAAAAAAACTCACCAAGCACCTAAATTCATTTAGCACCTAGGCTAATAATCCGCCGCGCTATATTGGAGACGATCCGTATACACACACGATTTTGCTATGCTGCGGACCGCCTGTGCGGACCACACTGCAGTGACGATTAGGGACTTCCCTGATCGGTACGATGACCGATCAGTAGGGATGGAAACAGGCCAGACCAGGCTTTTACCTTAACAGGCCAGACCTATATAATAGCAAACTAGTCTGAGCTTGACCTGTGGCCTGTTATAGCTTTGTGCTAAGCCTGAGCCTGGCCTGTGGCCTGTTTACAAAGCCTGTAATTTAATTCGATTTTCCAAAATACTTCTAATATATAAAATATAACAATTCAATTCGAATATTCGATTATCCAAAATACTAATTTAACAAATTAGCTAATAGGACATGATTATTACTTTAACGAAATCTAATTTAACGAAAACATATTTATGGTATGTTGCCTAGTAGGGTGTAGATAAGTGTTTGCTCTGCGGAGTCTAAGGATCAAAACTCTACTTTTACACTTTATTTTAACAATTTATATAATGTAATTTTAACATGCCCAGGCCGACCTGTCAGGCTTCATAGGCTTTATATTGAGCCTGGGCCTGGCCTGATAAGAAAAACAGGCTTTCAAAAAGGCCTGATTATTATTTTATTTTTAAACAGACCAGGTCAGGGCAAACCATAGGCCCCTGACAGGCCGCCTGGCCTATTTCCATTCCTACCGATCAAGAAAGTCCCTGATCGGTCACTGCAGTGTGGTCCGCACAGGCGGTCCGCAGATTTGGTCCATCTATATATATATATATATATATATATATATATATATATATATATATATATATATATATATATATATATATATATATATATTGATGCTATGATGCGGACCGTCCAATATTTATATATTTGAATTGAATCAATAATTTTTTAAGTTACCAATTAGTTTTGCAAATATTTAGTAAATTTTTTATCTTTTATAAAAAAATACTTTAAAATGATAAAATTTTATTATTATAAAATGATCATTAAATTGTGATTGTAAAAGCTACATAAACAATATTTTCTAGTTGAAATAAAATATATTAGGCAATTAAATAATTTTGGCATAAAATATCTTTACAAGATATGTATAAATTCAGATCCTTAAAAATCCAAAACACTTTATAATTTAAATTACAAAGGTTAGTATAGAAATTAAAATTTTCATAATAATAATTCTAAATTCAAAAAAATAATAATAAAGAAACAAACATACATGAAAAACAGGACTTATTATAAATTTTCATAAAGTTATTTTTTATTAAATTGACTTTATGTATCCATTTTTATTAAATTGACTTCATGTATCCAGAGACCATCGTCTGAAAAAATTCTATTAGTCATGGAAATAATTAAATCGAAAAGTAACCTATCTATTCAGTATTTTTAAATGTCCATAAAAAAAATTAATTCATCTAAAACTATTTTTTTAATATTTACCAAATGATAGAAGCCTTTTTGAATTTCACATAGAAACAACCATGAATGATCATGATTCTTCAAGCTTGATTTCATAAACATACCCCATTACTAGACAGAAAGATTTGAACTACAATGCCAAGTGTTGAAGATCTGGCCCTTCCGGTCATATCAATATAGCTAAGTGACAATTCTATAAACCAAATCTACCATGTTCGCACCATTTGCAAAGTTACATCCTAATCATTTAGGTGTAGAATAAGACTTGGCATTATCTTCAAGCTTCAGGCATCTAAACTGACAACACCACCATCACCAGCCTCCATCTTGATCTCCTTGAGCATCCTCACCACCTCAAGCATGGTGGGTCTCTTCCCCGGCTCATCGGCTGTGCACTGCGACGCAACCTTTAGCGCTGACATCATCTGCTCCCTCCAATGTCCACAAGAAGTCAACCATGCATCAAGCACTTCAGCCTCCTTCCCCAGTCCCACCATCCACCTCACCCATCCCACCAAGTTCCCACCACCTTCCCTCTCCTCTTGCCCCGTCGGTGGCCGCCCAGTGAGCAGCTCCAACATCACCACCCCAAAGCTGTAGACATCCCCCTTCACGGTAGCCTTCATGGTCAGCCCATACTCTGGCGGGATGTAACCGAACGTCCCGGCAAGGTCAGTGCTGACATGAGTTTCACACGCGCTAATTATGCGTGCAAGTCCAAAGTCAGAGACCCTTGGCTCAAAGTCCTTGTCCAAGAGAATGTTACTCGACTTCATGTCCCGATGGATGATATGGGGAACAAAGCCATGGTGCAAGAATGCCAAGCCACGGGCAGCGCCAAGACAAATCTTGAGCCTCACCGGCCACTGGAGGGCGTCCATTGCATCAGCTCGGTTCCTAAGCCACACCTCCAGGCTTCCATTTTCCATGTACTCGTAGATGAGAAACCGCTCGTCGCCAAAGACACAGTATCCAAGTAGTGGGACAAGGTTCTGGTGCTTCACCTTGCCAATGGTCTCCATCTCAGCCAGGAACTCGCGGTCGCCCTGGAACTGGCCTCCGCCATAAAGCCTCTTGACTGCTACCATGCATTCACCAGGAAGAGCTGCTTTATATACTGCACCGAAGCCACCGTCGCCGATGATTCGAGCCTTGCTGAAGTTTTCCGTTGCTTTCAGAATGTCACTGAGGGTTAGCCGCAGCAGAGCATGTTGAAATGTGGCTAGATTTATGCTCAATGGCTCCTTCAGCTTCTTTTCCAGAAGTTCATCGCTGGAGGCTAGTTCGAGAGCTGTAGCACTGGCCTTGTCAAGAGATACTGAAGTCAGACATTTCTTCCTCATGGCCCTCCACCTGAAAAAGAAGATAAGAAATGCCACCAATCCAATGGCAATACCAAGAGTAATGCACCACACTGAAACCTGAGTCAGAGCTCGAGACGATGGATAAGGAACAAGGAGAGGAGAAAGAAATTGGTGTGCTAGGCAAGGAGTGGCAGAAGCACAATCACCTGAGTACCTGTATAACCTGTTGCCAGAGAAGTTGGCAAAGGAAAGTCCAACAATGCTACAGATAGCACAGGGAATGGCACCAAGAAACTGGTTATTAGAGAGGTCAAGATAAGTCAAGTAATCGAGTCTGGAAAGTGATGATGGCAATCCTCCAATAAGATTGTTGTTGTGGAGATCTAGGACAGCAAGGGAGCTTAGGTTTGACACTGACTCTGATAAACTTCCATTTAAGTTGTTGTTGCTGGCCTTGAATATGAGTAGGGAACTGAGATCCTTGGCGGCGAATGGAATTTGTCCAGAAAGCAAGTTCTCACTGAAATCAACATCTGTAAGGGTCTCGATGTCGAAAATAGATCTTGGAATTGTACCCGTAAGGTGGTTGGATGACAAATTCAGCTTGACTAAGCTGGGCAGCATCCAACTTATTTCACTTGGAATTGTACCATCAAATTGATTGTTTGACAAGAGAAGACCTTGTAGGCTCCGCAAAGGAGAAAGACGAGGCAGAATCTGACCACTGAGAGAGTTAAAGGACAGATCAATGAAGGTCAGATTTGCTAGGTCGGCCAGCTCAGGAGGGATGCTGCCAGTGAGCACGTTGCCTTGCAACCTTAGCTCCCTTAGCACAGTGCAGTTTTTAAAGGAAGTGGGAATTTCACCGTTTAGATTGTTGTAAGAAAGATCAAGCATACCATAGTGCTGCGTGAACTCTGAATCTGGATAAGCAACCATCTGAAAACCAGCACAAATGTCACCAGGAATATGCCCAGATAGTTGGTTCTTAGACAGGACTAAATTGTCAAGCAACTTCAACTGTGAAATGGCACTAGGAATGCTCCCTGTCAGATTGTTGCAACTCAGATCTAATGCCACCAGGTTCCTACAGTTGAAAAGCTCTGCTGGTATCTCCCCTGATAATTGGTTTCCATGGAGAGACAAATTGGTGAGGTTTCCAAGTTTGCCAATCGCAGTAGGAATGGTACCCTCAAAGAAATTATTATCAAGTTGTAACCTCTCCAAATTCAACATATCACCAATGATCATAGGAATCTGCCCAGTTAGTCTATTATTGCTCAAGGATATTTCAAGTATAGTTGGAGATTTCCACAGCTTCTGTGGAACCATTCCAGAGAAGTTATTCTGAGACAATTCCAGTGTAACGAGCGGAAGCTCACCAAGGTATCCTGGTATTTCACCATACAAAGTGTTCCCCATAAGGACCAGATCAGTAAGCTTAGAGCATTCTTTGAAGGTTCTAGTAATGGTGCCTGTTAGTTTGTTCTCTGATAACGAAAGCAAGGATAGAGAGTTGGCCGAGCAAATATCTGAGGGAATTATTCCAGAGAGCTGATTCGCATCAGCAGAGAATGAAATCAAATTTGGCAGGTTCAGTGGTGGCAAAGTTCCATTAAATTGGTTCTTACCCAATCTTATGGAATTTACCGTCTTCCAATTTGAGATCCAGGTGGGAATGGAACCTTCCAGATGATTATCTTCCAAGATAAACGTAGTGATAGCCTGCAGCCCAGCAAGACTATTAGGCAGGGTACCTGAAAACGAATTAAATGACAAATCTACAATCCTTAGATTCTTGCAGTTGCCCAATTGAATAGGTATAGGACCACTTAACCCAGCATCAGCAGCAACGAAATATTTCAAGTTCACCAATTCTCCAATTGCTTGAGGCATTTCTCCTTCGAAATTGTTTTCAGAAATATCTAAATCTGTTAAATTCTTCAAGTTAGAGATTTCCTCAGGAATAGCTCCTGTGAACTTGCAACTTTGCACAGAGAACTCTTTGAGCTGCTTCATGCTGCCAATTTCTACTGGAAGATTCCCAGTGAAACTATTTTGTCCCAGCCATAGGGATTCAATGCTTGTCAATTTTCCAATGGTGCTTGGCAGAGGCCCTGTAAAACTGTTGGAAGAAAGGTCGAGTGTTATGATTCCTCCAAGCAACCCAATGCCGGGAAAGATGGAACCAGAGAGCCTATTTCGGCTGGCATCCAAATGCAAGAGACTCCTGAGATTTTCCATGCTGGAAGGTAATGGTCCAGAGAAGTAATTGAAGCTCAAGTCCAGATACACCAGATCGAGCAAGTTCCCAATATTGGTGGGAATACTACCTGTTAAAGAATTGTCAGAGATGGAAAGCTTTTTGAGACCTTTAAGATGCCCAACTATGGTGCTTATATCTCCAGTGAGGGAATTCGAGTCGAGCACAAGTACCGTAAGCTTCCTCAAGCTAGCAAGTGAAGAAGGAAGAGCTCCAGAGAGATGATTCACACTCAAGTCCAGTGACTCCAGCATTTGCAGATCCCCCAATGTTTCCGGTATTTGGCCAGTGAAGCGACAGGTGCTAAGGTTGAGTAATTTGAGATGTCTAAACTCCCCTATACAGCGTGGGATATGGACATCAAAGCCTACATTAGATAAGTTGATTGCCTCAACAATTGAACCAGAGCATGTTATTCCTGTCCAATCACAAGGAGTTCCCGCAGTAAACCAACTTGGTAGTAAGCCTCTTCCAGGAGCAAGTGAGTCTCTCAAGGTGTACAATTTCTCCATCTCACCAGTAGAGGTCGCACCTGAGATTGGCATAAAAAGGAAAAAGAAGTTGATGACAAATAAGAAGACAACAAACATCTTGGTTTTCTTCCCACTTGGTCGCATCCTCAGATAGCTTGCAGATTCTGGATATAGCATATTTCAGTCTCTGGATCTAAAAGAACCTATCTGCATTGATAAAGCATAAGAAATTAATATATTTTACAGAATTACCTTGTTTTCTTTTAGCATTTAGATTATTAAGTTTATGAATTAAAAAAAAACTTAGTTATGCATAAAGTTGAAGGAAATAATCTGTAAAATTGAATACAAACTAAAATCTGGGAGGAATTTCCAAACAAAATGATCATTTACAACACCTAGCTAGATCAAAAGAAAGAGGGAAAGTATATCCAATGTTTCACTCGTACAAGTTTGCATTTTAGTATGAATGGCAAAGCACGTAGCCACAAGCATCAACACTGTACTATAAGTATTCTCTAGTCATACATGCTTGCACTTTAGTATGAATACCAAAGCATGTAGCAACAAATATCAAGAACAGAAAGCAATGTAGTTTAGTTTAAACAGAAAGCAAAACGAAGAATATCTTGATCAAAAAAAACAAGGATGAAGAATTTCATAAAACAAAAGATCAGTTCCCTACAACAATAACAAGATCACTTGGGCAAAAGAGTAATAATACACACGGTGAAAGGGAATGCCTCAATGAAATTTTGACCGTCAATCGGCGGCATATCCGACGTCCAATCGTCGATCGGACACCGTCAGCGGCCTCCACCCCGAACCAAACTATACCCTAGGGAGCACGGTAAATCCGTCAGGGATCGCCGCAATGACGATCTCATATCATTCACCGTTGATTCCGACGGGTTTACCATTGCCGATGATCCCGACGGGTTTACCATCCCCCAAGATATAGTTTGATTCGGGACGGCAATCAGAAATCGTTGGTGGTGTCCGATCGGAGATCGGATATGCCGCCGATTGACGGTCAAAATTTTCACTGAGACATTTATTTTCACTATGCAAATCATTTCTCTAGGCAAAAAAGGTAAAACCAAGGAATTCAAAGGAAAAGAAAAATATACAGCATAATATTTATGTACAAGATTTCCTACAAGTTCAATGTTTAATCAGGTGATGATAACTGTGTGCATTAAACTAATCTGGAAAATACTAAAAAAGGATTTTGATCCAAATAGTAGAACTATTTTCCTTTCTCTCGTTCATAATTACATAGATCAGAAGGCAAATAGAACCACCTATTGGCAAAGAACTAATTTTTAGTTGATTGATTTAAGAAGCGAACTATTTATTACAAGCATTAAGAAATTTAATTAATGCAAGTTAATAGACAGCTGGTTCATTAGTGGAATATTGTCCTCTAAAGTTCTAATGAAGCCGTGAAATGAATCGCTCAAAAGGTTCTAACAGAATATTTTGTAATCAAACCAACAAATTATGTTGTTAGCCAAGACATTTTAAAAAAAAAATGCAGTGCGAAGTGAACCTTACATCTGATACGAAAGTTGGACTCCATTATGGCTTAAAACACAGACCTATCAGTAACCCCAACTAAAAGCAAGTCTGAGAAGGAGAGAAGAAAAAGGATGAGTAACAACTAAAAATATGCATCGATCTTTAAAAAAAAACTCTATATTGACCAACGTCCTAGCTGAGAAACCTAACGTGATGGCATGAGATTACAAGCACCAAAGAAATAGCATGTAATACAACCTCTTAAGCTTGAAGAACCAAAAATCACTTTCAATAGAGAGACAAGCAGCCAAAAGAACGTGAATGTCCTTATTCTTTACTTTCCACCTCAAAATTTTATGCTCCTCACAGAAACTCTGCCTTAAAGCCCGGAAGGAGATGGCCGCTAAAAGAATCGAGGGAAAGTAAAGCTCTCATGATAACAAATAAAAAATAAAAAAATTCAATAGCATGAGGGCCCCATGAAACAAACTGTGGCTAGACAGAGGATTTTGGAACAGCTTTGCGCTACCAAATGGAACCAAACCCACCACCATAAAATCACCCACCCAAGCATTAAAAAGCTTTTTTTTAGCATTAAAGAAACTAAGGCAAAGTAGCAGCTGTAGATGAACCTATCACTGCTACTATTCCGGAGAACAAAAGGAGGAGATTTTGAGGCCGAACTTTTACTGCAAATCTGCAACCGCTTTAAATCCCAACCAAACTTTTACCCTAGCCACAAACTTGATAGGGCAAGTAATTAAAGAAGACAACTTAAACTCCTATATATACATAGAGAGGGAGAGAGAGTAATCTGACACCACCACTCAGAGACCTCTAATAGTGAACGGGACGAGAGTAAGAAGTAGAATGTGGCAGACGGGTGGATGTAGATCGACCAGTGCATCCTCCAGGAAAGCATCGGGACTCTAAGGAGTTAGCGCACCGCCATTAGTGGCCACCAAGTAGTAACTGGAGTAGGGTTGTGGTTCTCGAAGACTTGGGATTTGAGGGGGAGGCGTTGGAATGGCAAACGCACTACCTTTTGTATCAATATAATATTACTAGCGAAAACGATAAGGAAAAACAGCTTCTTTTTGGCTTGGGCAACAATACCAAGCTGCGAAAAAAAACAAAGTGGGAATCGTTTAGGGTTTTTATAACGCGCACTTCTACTTGATTAAAATATAGGCGAATATGGCATGAACAGGTAAAAAAATCAACAGACGGAGGTTTGCATTTCGAGAGCAGAAAAAATCCTTTTCAATCTAGGATCAACAGAAGATAAAAGAATAAGCAGAAGACTTAGCAAAAAAATATCTTCGGGACAGAACCACCACGAAATCATAACAAAAAGAACCGCGACGACAAAGCTTCCAGTCGGAACAAACAAGATGCCGAAAATTTCTCGAATAGAAACTAACCTAAGGAAAGAAACAACACATCGGACAACGCCTCCCCAGATGGTTCCTGTTTTTTCGGTCTAAGACTCGATCTTCGATTCGGGAGGGAAAGGGAAGAGGTTTCTACTTCCTTTTTGTTAGCGTCCGCAGCGATAGTCTTGCGGTGTGAGGAAGCATGAGAAGCGTGACAGAGGAATCATTTTATAGTGAGAAGAGAGGTTTTGTGAGTTGTGAGAGACGCAAATGGCCAAAAGAGTTGGTAGTGCAGACGGTTGCTGCTGCAGTGCTGCTGCTGCAGCGTCAAGTACGCCAGTAGCCACCAGCGTGAACTGGTCGACTCGACCGAGGACGGTGCGATTGTAGCGCCGGACGGGATTCAAATTTGGATGTGCAATGTTACTTCAATGAACAGACTGGCTCAGTTTAATAGGTCACCTCTTGTTATTGGGAAAGGTATGATTACAGCCCCCACCCGTTTTCCTCTCAAATCCCAATATGTAACTTTTATAATAATAATAATAATAATCCTGTCGCGAGGCGAAGTGGAAGTCCCAAGGATAGGATAATCCCCAAGCGAGGCGACTGCCTGCAAAACAGTGACGGTTAGCAAACCTGCCGGGTAGTTTCTCCGATCAGGCACTCCGATGGTCAAGTCAGTATCCACAGAAAATATAGTGAAGCGAATGGAAATGCAGTGGTAGGGTGAGCTCGCGCGCATACCTGCGGAATGAGGAGTTGAGGGCTTATATAGTCAGAGGAGCTGACCGTGTCGACGAGACAGGGATGTGGTACCTGTCAGCTCATATGAGAGCACCTGAAATTACCGCGACATAGCGCGGGGTGCTTGGGCAGTACGAAGGTACTGAATTGGCGGGATAACTGTGAAGGGTGTCATAAATGAGTGAGGTAGGTAGTACCCGACATCAAGATCGTACCCCAAATGTAATGACATAGGCCGGCGTAGGGACGATCTAGTCCGTAGCCTGAGTACCGACCGGAGGGTCCGAGTGTCAAGGACCGGGTCGGGTAATGGCCAGGGCGAGTGGGTCGCCACACGTCCGACTGGAAGAGTTGAGGCGCGAGGTACGCCCTGAGTCGGGGGTTCGCTGAGTTGTGTCTGTCTGGCTTTGTCTCGGTCTGTGAGTTGTTGGATCCAAGGGATGCTGAGGGAGTGTGGGTCGCCACCCGTCCAACTGAATGGCTTGGCCCCGATTCGGATTGGGGTGCAGGTTTAGTGGCTAAGTTAGGAGACGCTTGGAATCTACACGACCGACCCCTCCCGGGGTCGGTCGGCGAGCGCCTAGAAGGTTTCCTGGCTCGAGGATTCCCCTGGCGAGGCCGCCGCCGGCCCTTCTACTAGGCGTTCGTGGCGCCAGGCTGGCTGGCTGAGCAGGTCAAGCGACCCGTAAGTAAGGTCGGGATCATAAGAGTTCCCCTCGAGTCTAGTTGAAGGAGGCGTCAAGTCCCGCTGACTGGACTGTCATCTATTGAAGCGAGCCTAGCGCACCCGAATGGCCTGACTGCTTCTTGCAACCTTGGAGATCGTATGTGGGTGGGCATCCCGGTCGGCCAAACCTGATACATCACCCGTCTCTTAGGTTCTGGCTCCCCGGGAGGCCCGAGCAGATTCGAATCTCGTGAATTTATTACCGTATTTAACCGCTACAACACGTGTCTCTTCCCCGAGCAACGAAGCGTCCGCCGCCTGTTATGTCGAATGATGAGCTTGCACATGGGGCACTCCGCCCCCCGGACTTTTCTGGATCTGATCGGACGGTTCGCGTCCCCTGACGCCTATTCTCCGGCCCGCCATCGGGTGGCCGTTCTTGCTTCCGCTATAAATAGGAACTCACTGGCGTTTTTTACCCTTGCCTTTTTTTACTCCCGATGTCGAAGCGCCGCTCCTCAGTCCTCTACTAGGGTTCGGCGAGGCATCGTGCTTTGTGCACCTTCTCCGGCGAGTTTTCCCTGGGTTAGTTTTGCTTCTCTCGTTCGCTTTCAATGGCGGCTTCATCTCTTCCCCCTCCCCTTGGTATACCAACATGGTGTCAGTGCTTGATCATCACGACCTCGAGGTGATCCGAGCAGACTACCACATTCCATCCGATCTTTCTCTTATATTGCCCTCCTCTTCCGACCAACCTGCGAAACCTCCACCGCATTATATTACCCTTTCTCGAGATCATCTGCAGACCATAGGGGTGAGTATTCGGTTAAAACCGAACCGAAACGAACCGAATAGACCGAAAACCGAATAAAACGATTTTTTTTTTCAAAAAAACCGAACCAACCGAATTTATTGATAAAAATCGAGAAAACCGAACCGGAAAAAAATTGGTTAATTCGATTTTTAACCGAATTGACCGAAATTTTAAAATTTTATTTGATTTTAATAAAAATAAGATTTTATATAATTTAATTATATTTTTAAATAAAAATTAATTAAATTAATATTCTTATTCGGTTAATTCGGTTTATTCGGTGTAACCGAATTACAAAATTCAAAACCGAAAACTGAACGAATTAACCAAAAACCGAACCGAATTTAAAAAAAACGAATTAACCAAACCGAATTTCAAAATTCGGTCGGTTCGGTTCGGTTAATTCGGTTTTTTCGAATTTTTGCTCACCCCTAGCAGGTCGGGCTGCGTTTTCCGGTTCACCCCTTTATTACCGCCATTTGTCGTTACTTCCGCATTAACCTATCTCAATTATCTCTAAATGTCATTCGACTCCCTTGTGGACCGGTCGTCGTCTTCTTTTTGTATCAGATTCCCCTTCTCCCCGAAACATTCTATTACTTCTTTTGCCCAAAAAGATAAGAATAGGCGATTTCTTCTTTCAGGCCCGATCGGGCACTTCCTTCCTATCGAAACTCCCGAGCTCCAACAAAGGTTGCAAGGAAAGATACTTCAATATTCGCCCTATCCCGAGCCCGACTTGGCCGGTTGGCTTTCGGGTGAATTTTCCTTCTTCCCCACCTCTGCACAAGGACTTCCGATCTTTCCCTCGGTACCAATTTGCCTTCTCCAAGATTGGGGGCGGCATTTCCATGGGGGACAACTGCTATTCGAGGACATCCTGTCCGTGTTCAGGCTTAGCCCGGCTCCACTTCGTCGGCCTTCTTCCTTCGGTAAGCCCTTTGCCCTCTTCCTTATCCTTTTAGGCTTTACTGAACATGGCTCCTCTCGCAGTCAACCTGATGCATTCGGCGGCTCCGGAGGAGGGCTACGACCTGAATGATGCAAAGCTAGAGGCCCGTGTAGTTGAGCGGTTAGCTGAGCGGGAGGCTAACCTCCCGTCCACTCAAGCGTCGCGCCCTATTGCTCTTGTGCTTGCACCATCCGAAGAGGAGGTTTCCTGGTCAGACCCAGAAGATGACCAGCCTCTTATCCTTTGGAGGAGTCAGCCTCGCAACAACGAGCTCGCACTCAACCCGGCTGATCCGGCTGAGGCCTCTTCCGGCCAGCCGAGCAAAAGACGAAAGGGCAAAGAGCCCGTGCCTGATGCCCCCGTGTTGCCGCGATCTTCTCCTCAGGCGTCCCCAGAGGCACCTGCTCTTCCCAGTCGGATGGGCTTTCTCCTACCCGGTCGGGGGAGTCCGCCAAGGAGCGCCTGATGCATCTGCTGCCGCCTTCGCTGTCCGACCAATCCATGAGCATGAAAGTGCCGAGCGGCGCATCCCCTATGTGGGCGCAGGATGTTCAGCTGCATGGCTTGTTGTCAGACCATTTTCAATACGGTCTGCGAGAGAGCGACTTCTATGCTCCAAGCATCCGGGCTGACCAATTCATGGCGACAGCCACCCAGGTATAGCAACGCTGTCTTTGTTCTTGCTATACACTTTCCTCAGTTGAGACACTAATCGGTCCTTGTACCTGGCAGTTTTGGTCCACAAGCTACAACATGTGCATGTCCCTGCTGTGTCATACCAGGGCTCGATTTCGAGCTAAGTGACGAGTGGAGTATCTGAAGGCCCAGCTTCGGCACACTCAGCTGGTTTCTAGTGATGCCTCCTTAAACAGCATGAGGGCGGAAGTGATCGGCCTTCAGGACCTGCTAGACCAGGCGAAGATGAATTGGAGACTTCTAAAGCACAGATTGTCACGGCCGACGCGGCGGTAGCTCAAGCGCAACACCGGGTTGCACAGGCCGAACACACGCAACTTCGCGCTTGGAAAACCAAGGATCGACTACAGGAGGACCTTCAAAAGACACAGGTCGAGCTCCAGGAGGCGAACCTGGTTGTCCAGCCTTTGCACACACGGCTGGCAGCCAAAGAGCAGGAGGTCGGCTCGCTGACGAGTCAGTTGAGCGCTCAGGCCGAAGAGCTAAATCAGCTGCGCGAGTGGCAGGCGACCTGGGAGGCAGCTCAGGCAAAGATGGATCGGATGCACGGGAGGCAGGCGACCTGGGAGGCTGCTCAGGCAGAGCTGAAGGAGCTACAAGCGTATAGGGCTGAGAAAGCGACTCGGTGGGATGCTCGGCAGGTGGAATATGTCAACTCGGATGAGTTCACTCAACAAGTGTCCGAGCGTCTCAGAGCCATGCTATGGCACCAGCAATCCAACATCCTGGAGCAGCTCAAGCAAGGGGGGCACATTGCCCCCGACCTGCCTGCTTCCTCAGTCAAGATGTCGGGCATGTCCGCAGGCCTGCCTGGGGAGATCTACCAGCCCTTCAAATGAGAGTCGGGACTTTGCCTTTCCTTTCTTTCTTGTTGGTCGTTTTGTAGAGGCTTGCCTCAGTTTTGTACCGAATCGTTTTTCTAGTGCAATATCTCGTTCTATGCACCTTCTTCGGTTTCGGCCAAGCATTACAGACTCGGGTGATTGTTAATGAATGCGAGTCGAGTGCGAGGATAATCAGTCCATCCGGCTCCGTGAGTGCCTCTTGGAGGCATGGGATCGCAATAGTCTCGAAGTGTCGACCACTTGGGTGAGAATGCGATCGAGCGGCTTAGCCTTATGTGCGGGCGGGCGAGGTATTAGAGTGTGATAATTCCCGAGTGTTGGCCACTCGGGGCCTTGCCTCGCATTAAGATGCGGGTAGGGCTGCTAGATCGATCAGATCCCGGGGGCGTGGGTCGTCATGCACCGGACTAGGAGCTGAGCCGAGGGGTTCGTGGGAGCTTGCCCTCTTATAGCTCGCAAGAGCAAGAGTCTAGCTTCTCGATCAAGGATATCTCAGGGAGCGTGGGTCGCCATGAGACCGGCTCATAGCCGAGCTGAGGGGTTCGTGGGAGCATGCCCACTTATAACTCGCGATGGCGAGTGTTGGGATATTCGGCCGAGCCGTGACCCGAGAGCGTGGGTCACCACGCGTCCGACAGGGAGCCGAGCCGACTAATCCGAGGAAGGTTGTCGCACTGTTATTTACCAAGGGTCGGGATCAGGGCAGCCCTTTCTGCCCCGACCACCTGGCTGGCAGGTTAACTGTCCTTGCGCCTGTCCCGTCAGGGGTACGAGGCGCTTCGTATCTTCTCTCATGATGACTGCAATAATGGGCAGGGACACGTGTCCTCCGCTGAGCGATCCCTCGGCCACTGAAATGTCAGTCGCCGGTTACCAATGCCTTGGGTGATGAAACGTCTGCCGCCGGGAATGTGCGCGGCTCATCGGGCTTCGAGATCCCCCGTGGGTCTAATCGAGGGGCCTCGATTCAATCCCGCATTTTTTCCGTAGCTCTCCTCGAACGACTAGGATTGGTCGCGGCCCCCCTATATATAGGTGTCGGCTGCGGCTATCTTTATCGCCTTCTCTCTTCCGGTGCCCCTTCGCTGCCGTTGTCGAGAGCTCTGGCGTCCTCCGTTTTTCGGTCAACTCCTCCGGCGACCCCGCGTCATCTTTAAGACAAGATGTTGGCAGAGGCCTTGAAGGCAGGATTTCTTCTGGACGACGCTGAGATCGCTGCTCAAGCTGGCGAATCTTCTGCTACCCCGGCGTCTGCTTCTCTGGCTGCAGCTTCCACTGATGTACCTTCTTCGAGTAAGGAGAAGGCGCCGGAGGGGGAGGCGCTGGATTTCGATGAGGAGGTCCTAGACGAGGACACCTGTCCACTGGAGACCAGGTGCCACAGGGGTCGGTCGGCCAACCGTTCGCCCCCATTTGGGACCACCACCACTCCTCCGCCCGTGAAGAGGGCCCGAGTTGCGCCCCCTATGGTGACCTCTTCGCAGGCGACTCCTGTTCCGCCCGTGTCTGTGTCTATTACTCCAGCATCCTCTTCTCAGGGGGACACTCTACCAGCGTCCCTTCGAGTCAGGCTTGTTCTTCAGGTGTACGGGTCGAGGGGGCTCCCCTCTCTCTTCCTGAGGGAGCAACAGGCTCCCGTCCTGTGCATTTGGTCTTGCCGTCTCGAGCTGACGCCAGTACATTATATGAGACTCCTGTGACCGAACAGCACGAATAGGCCCGAGTAGTCCACGTGTATGGTCCGTTAAGCGACCATCTGTGCCACGGCCTCCGGGAGACGGACTATCAAGACCCAATTGCCAGGGCTAACGCTATTGCAGCGGAAGCCAGTTAGGTATGTCCTGTTACCGACTCGTGTTTCCTCTGTCGCCCCCACCTTTTCTGTCCGGCTTACAACTTGTTTTCTTTTTGTAGCTCTTCGGATCAATCTACGACATGGCCGTTTGTTTTATAATCCAAGCTCGGGCCCTGAACCAGGGCTAGTCCCGAGAGGAGAGGCTGGAGGCCCAACTCTGTTATACGCAGTTGCAATCCAGCGATGAGGCCTGAATAGCCTGTGGGCTGAGAATTTGGCCCTACAAGAGCGTGTCACCCGCGCGGAGGCGCGTCTTGAGGAGCACCTGGTGGAACTGGCCGCGGCAAACGCGGCAGTCATCCAGTCACGACGCCAAATCACCCGCTTGGAGTACACCGAGCGCCAAGCCCGGGATCTCGAGCACCAGGCTGAGGCGGAGCTCCTGGAGGTGAGCCAGTCAGCTGCTGCAATACACGCCAATCTGACGGGCAAGGAGAAGTAGTTGACTGCTCGCTCGAGAGACCTTGCTCGGGTCAGGAGGCAACGCGCTGTCCTGGAGTCAAAACTAGAGATAGCTCAGAAGGAGCTGGAGGCAGTACGGCTCTTGCCGCGCCTCAGCAACACGCCCGTAGGCCTTAGACTTTTGCTATCCCTTTTTTTGCTGTTTCTATTTGGGTAGAGGTCGAGCCTTATTTTTCTAACAGCACTACTATGAATGTTAGTCTTTTCCTTTACCCTTTTGTACGTGTATGCTTGGCATTTAAGTGTTGGGGGTCCGGGTGCACGCGATCCGAGTGAGGGGATGCTTGCCCGACCCATTTTGACGATCGAACACTTGAAATGCCCGCGCTGAGGATTTCTATATGTCATCCACTCGGGAAGGAGCACGATTAAGCGATTCGGCCTTTGCGAGCAACAAAGATAAACATTTGAGCACAATGGCTCCCAGTGCTAGCCACTCGGGCAAGATCGACAGAGCAGATGGAGACCAGATCTGAGTCGATTGAGTGAAGCTGCTGGCTCAGGCAGTTCGGAGCGTCATCGTTGAGTGAATTTGACTTTGGGGAGCGTGGGTAGCCTACGTACCCGGCTTAGGAGTTAGGGTAAGAAGCCATGAAGACTTACCCGCCCTAGACCTCCTAAAGATGATGAACAGTGCACTCGATCGGGTGGTACTCAGGGAGTGTGAGCCGCCACGCGTCCACCTAAGAGCCGAGCTGAGGGTGGTGGGAGCGGATCCCAATTTATAGCTTGTAAGAACAAGAGTCCGGCTTCTCGATCGGAGTCATCTCAGGAAGCGTGGGTCGCCATGCGTCCGACTGAGAGCCGATCCGAGGGTCATGGGAGCAGGCCCACTTATAACTCGCGAGAGCGAGAGCCTGACTTCTCAGTCGGGGACATCTCAGGGAGCGCTGACTTCTTGGTCGGGGACATCTCAGAGAGCGTGGGCCGCCACACGTCTGACTGAAAGCCGTTCTAAGGGTCATGGGAGCAGACCCACTTATAACTCGCTAGAGCGAGATTCTGACTTCTCGGTCGGGGACATCTAAGGGAGCGTGGGCCGCCACGCGTCCGACTGAGAGCCGATCCGAGGGTCGTGGGAGCATACCCACTTATAACTTGCGAGAGCGAGAGTTTGGCTTCTAGGTCGGGGACATCTCAGGGAGCATGGGTCGCCACACGTCCGACTGAGAGCCGAACCGAGGGTCGTGGGAGTAGCCAACTTATAACTCACTAGAGCGAGAGTCTGGCTTCTCGGTCGGGGACATCTCAAGGAGTGTGGCCCCCACGCGTCTGACTGAGAGCCGATCCGGGGGTCGTGGGACCAGGCCCACTTATAACTCACGAGAGCGAGAGTCTGACTTCTCGGTCGGGGACATCTCAGGGAACGAGGGCCGCCACGCGTCCGACTGAGAGCCAATCCTAGGGGCGTGGGAGCAGGCCCACTTATAACTCGCTAGAGTGAGAGTCTGGCTTCTCGGTTGGGGACATCTCAAGGAGCATGGGCCGCCACGCGTTCGACTAAGAGCCGATCCGAGGGTCGTGGGAGCAGACCCACTTATAACTCGCGACAGCGAGAGTCTGGGACACTTGGCCATTTATACGAGAAGGCAGATCTTCCACTATTCCCGTGAGTTTACAGAGTACAACTTTCTCTAACAGCCTGCCTGGCAGGAGCTTCTTTGGGCTAGCCCATCGGAAATCATGAGCACCCCTCCCTAAATGGCGTTTTGCCGGTTGGCCTGCTGCTCCTCTATCTTGACTTGTTCCTGGAACAAGCCGCGAGCGAGCGGAGGCTCTCGTTAGAGTCTTTCGTCGACTAAGGGGAGGTTTCGACCTTCTTAACCCGGGTCCAGCCCGGGGGAGGCTTGCCTTCTTCTTATGGGTTTAGCTGTTGGGGTAGCTGACCCCGTCCGAATTGACGACACTCTTCTGTGTCGTGGGTGTGGCTATGATGGAATGTGCGGTAGGGTCTCCAGCAGGTTGGCAGACACCCCTGGGCCACTTGCTGCACTCGTCGATGCTCGGCTCCGGTTTGGTCAGTGGACTCCCGGGGCTGCGAATGGGCCAGCCTGGCAGTCGGCTAGACTGCACAGGAGTCAGGAGTGGCGCGCTGGCCGACTCCTTTTTCCGAGCGGATTGTGCTTCTTCCACATTGGTGTACTTAACGGCCTTTCCTAATAGGCTGTCAAAGTCTCTGGGGGGCTTCCGAACGAGCGAGCGAAAGAAATCTCCCTCCTACAATCCTTGGGAGAAAGCGTTGATCAAGACTTCCGTGGTGGTCGTCGGCACGTCCAGTGCCACTCCATTGAATCTCCTAATGTAGGCTAGTAGCGGTTCCTTCGGGCCTTGCCTCAAGGCAAACAAGTTAATGTTTGTCCTATGATGCCTTCGGCTACTAGCGAAGTGCTGGAGAAATGTCCTCCTAAGCTGGAGAAACTGGAGATCGACCCGTCAGGTATCTGGCTGAACCATCGCTGAGCGGACCCAGAGAGCGTTGTCAAGAAGGCTCGGCATTTTACGCCCTCAAGATACTGGTGTAGCAAGGCGACACTTTCAAACTTCATGAGGTGCTCTTCGGGGTCAGTGGCCCCAGCGTACTCAGGGATGGTGAAGAATCTGAGATGCCAGGGAACCGGATCCACCAAGATCCATGCAAAAAAGGGTTGTGCACCCGAGCGACCCACGGCGCGCCGACTGGGGCCTTTCCCCTATCGCGGTGTGGTAAGCGCGTTTGATTGGATGTGGATGCTTCGATCGATGAGGGCTCCACTGCGTCGGCCCAGCTGTGGTGCGCAGGTTGGGGGGGGGGGGGGGGGGGGAGGGGGGAGGAGGCCGAGCCTCCTTCTGGTGAAACGGCCTTTCCCTGACATCCCGGGGATTAGGTACCACGGGCTCCTAGGGCCAAGTTGCAGGGCTATCAGCACGTGACAGCCTCAGTGGGGTTCCTCGAGCTCGAACGGCTGAGAGGAGCTCGTAGACCTCGGGCGTAACGGTCATCACGACCCGGTTGGGCGCTTCTATCGCATGCTTCCGATCAGGCTAAATGCCCTCCTTCTAGCGCCAAATTTGATCCTGTCGCGAAATGAGGTGGAAGTCCCAAGGGTGGGATGGTCCCCCGAGCGACACGAGCGGCGGGGGTGGTGCCGACCTAGCTCCGTTCTAGCGACTGCTTGCAAAACAGTGACCGTTAGCAAACCCGCCGAGGAGTTTCCCTGGTCAGGCACTTCGGCGGTCAAGTCAGTATCCACAGGAAATACAGTGGAGCGAATGAAAATGCAGTTGTAGGGAGGGCTCGCGCGCATACCTGCGGAATGAGGAGTGGAGGGCTTACATATCCTACCCATCATCCTATTACTATATACATTCTCTCTTTTTTAAATAAATAAATAAATTATTTTAATGTACATGTTTGTTCTTTCTCGTCTCGTACTCTTTCGATCGGGTGAGCATTTCTCATGAAAAAGAAGATGAGATACATGTTAGTGATCGAATAAAAAAGCAAACTAAGTTTCCTTTAAGGCGGAAAGTGAGCTAAAATTTTTTCATTCCCAATAAAAATGAGGTGTGTGTGTGTGTGTGTGTGTGTGGAGTAGGGTATAGAGATAGGACTTTATCATATCCGCCTCCATACCCATATCCCAAAAAACCCATACTCGAATACTCAATTACTATAATCGGGTCTAAAAATTCTCTTCATATCCTCCTTTATTCGGGTTGGATGTCGGATTCCCCATTGAATTCGGGGGAAATTATCATCCCTACTTCCAGGCCAGCTAAAGGGGGTGAATAGCCCTGCAAGTGTAAACTATATCTTTTGCAAGTTCTTTAGCAAAGATGGATAGATTAGTTAAACAGAATAACAACCAACATAAACACAACTTAAATTTTATAAAAGGCTAGTAGAGTTTACTTAGTTGCAACTGTTAGTGCAGTTTGGATTAATGGTCAAACTTATATTTTGATGAATGACAAATAAGTTAAAGTTAGGTCAGTTATTTTCTAACATTGTTACTAAGTGTGCAGGATTGAAAGACTTATATAGGACCTAACACCAGGATGAAGTCAACGGTGGTTGAGTCCTGACAGGAAGTCCAGTTGGGTCTATGGGGCCTCACAACTGGCTGAAGTCTAAGTTGGTGGAGACTTAGCATGAAGTCCAGTTAGGTTCGTGGGATCTAACAATTGGCTGAAGACCTGATGAGTTAAGAAACTAAGTAAATCTACACAAGATAAATGAGGTAAGCCACTATAGAAGAGCGAATTCCGATAAGGATGAGTCCCGGGTAGGGACATTAGATGCGTTCTAGCTTAAAATAATTTCGGAGCTCTAAGCTAAGATCTCAACTAGATTTTGGTTTTGGGAAGACAGAGTCTATTTAATACTGAAGTTATTTAGTCAATATTGTACTTGTACTAATCTTATTTTGTAGGGTATACTGTGTTTGGACTAACATGATTTAGTAGATTTTAAATTGCAAAAATAACCTTGGATGAACACCACCTGGGGCGCCTCAGATGGACTTTAATGCGCCTTTAAACCTTTACAATTTTTCGACCCTATGATTTTTAATATATCAGTTCAGTCCTCCATTATATCTAGTAATTCTTTTTGGAGAGTAAACATTTGAGTATGCTGAACCTGTTTTCAATAAATCTATTTGTTCTTTTAGTTTTATATTTCTATTATTAAATTATCATTTTCAATTTTCAAATTATCAAATAGCTCTATTGGACATACAATGTCTAATTTCTTTTCAAATTTATATTTTTTATCCTTATTTTACATAAAGAACTAAGCATAGATTTTATACTACAATTAGAGCTGTCAAACGGGCCAACCCGTGGCGGGGCGGGTCGGCCCATGGCGGGCCGGCCATTTGGCAGGGCGGGGCGGGTCGACCCGTCATCTAGGCGGATTGAAAAATCCCCAACCCAACCCAATCTAAGGCGGGTCGTGGGTTAGGCGGGCCAACCGCGGGCCCATCAAAATATTTTTAAAAAATTAAAAAAATTAGAAAAAAAATCATATATTTAGATTTCATCAATCAAATATACTAAGAAATATATTTTTTTTAAATATAAATCGATATAAACGAGTATGTTGGTGCAGACAGCACCCAAGTCGAACCTGTGTTTTGATCAATGGCAAAGGGTTCAAAAGTTAAGATGTAATGTTTATCTAACATGCTCATTAAGTGTGCAGGATACAAAGCCCTAGCGAAGGAATGCTAGGCACCTGGCGAAGGAATGCCAGGATACAAAGCCCTAGCGAAGGGATGTTAGGCACCTGGCGAAGGAATGCCAGGATACAAAGCCCTAGCGAAGGAATGCTAGGCACCTGGTGAAGGAATGCCAGGATACAAAGACCTAGCGAAGGGCTGCTAGGCACCAGGCGAAGGATTACTTGGAACCGAAGACCTGGCGAAGGACTGCTGGGCACCAGGCGAAGGACTTCTTGGTACTGAAGACCTGGCGAAGGACAGCTAGGCACCTGGCGAAGGACTGCTGGGCAAAAGTCCAATCGGAGGAGTCGGTTGGCATCAGGTAAATTCTCCTGAGAGGAGTAGGTGAGGACGCGTTCCCCGTCGAGGGAACAGTAGGCGTCGGTTCGACCTAGGGCTCCATTTTAGAGACCCAAAGTCAGAACCAAGACAGCTAAGGTTGTATAACTCACTAACATATTTGCTTTATCTTGTTTGGTACTAACCCTGGATGCAGGACCGAAGGAATGAGCGTCTGCAACTCAGAAAGCCTCAAAGGAGTGAGGCAGCAGCTGGGTTGGGCGCCCGGAAGGACCCGGGAGCCTAAGGACAAGCCAAACATGAGTTCAGCAAAAGTACGCTTCGGAAGCTTACTGGGCGGGGCGCCCCCATGCTCCCGGGCCCCCCCCCCAGTGCCCAGGGCGCCCCGAACTCAAGCCAACGAAGTGGATAAAGTTTATCCAACTGAGAAGCCCGCGGAAAGGGTCAACCAGGGCACCCCCACAGTCAACTCTCAGCCCTAATCGAGTGGGATAAGAGCTGACCGAGACTTGCTCGTATCGGGTGACACGTGGGGGGGGGGCCCAACGTTCAGGGCGCCCCGGGAGGCTATAAAAGGCCCCTCGACCCCAAGTCTTCATCATTCATTGCTTCGAATGCCAATACGCTCTTCTACTCAAGCGCTCTGCTCCGGAAACCTCCCAACTCGAGATACAAGCGCCAACGACGTCCCTCTGCTCCGAGATACATTCCACACCGGACGTTGGTAACGAAGAGCTATTTTTTTCTGTACTAAAATTGTGATATTCTATTGTAAACACTTTACGCACATATAGAATTGCCCGCAGTAAACGGTCAACGACCGTGGGCCTTGGAGTAGGAGCCGACCGCGACTCCGAACCAAGTAAAATCTTGGTGTTCGTGTGTTGTTTTGATTTTAATTTTTCCGCTGCATATTCTCTTTTTCAATCCGAAATGACTTACGATATTCACCCCCCCTCTATCGTTTTCTCTCGATCCAACAAGTGGTATCAGAGCGGGGAAGCTCAAAATTGGTGCAACCACCAATTTGAGAATTTTTCAGATTTTTTTTAAATCTTTTTAATTCTTTTTCCGTTCGAAATTTTTCTCGTTAATCGAGGTTGGTGCAACACCCCTCGATAAATATTTTTTCTTTTCTTTCCCGCACTACTAATCCAAGACCAAGTCTTGGGATATTTTTTCTTTTGTTTATTATTATTTCAGATAAATTCTTAAATGGCCATGCAAGAAGGCTTCAGCACCGCAAGACCACCGCTCTTCAGTGGGGAGGACTTCGCCTACTGGAAGAGCAGAATGGAGGTTCACCTGAAAACTCAGGTGGATATGTGGATAATCATCCAGTCCAGACTGGAAATACCAAGGAACGCTGAAGGAGTACAACAATCTTACACTGAATGGGACGCAACACTCAAAAAGAAAATCAAAGTCGATGCCAAAGCGACCCAAACACTCCAATGTGGCTTAACAAAAGAGGAGCTGAACCGGGTGGGTCCATTCAACAGCGCCAAAGAACTCTGGGGTAAGCTGATCGAACTACATGAAGGAACCTCCGACACCCGAATCAGCAAGAGGGACCTTCTGCTGAACAAACTGTACACCATCAAAATGAACGAAGGCGAATCAGCAGCTCAGCTCCACCCCAAAATTCAGGAGCTGATGAACGGTCTACACACTATTGGTCACAAGGTAGAAAACCGTGACCTAATAAGGTACGCCCTTAACGCTTTCCCAAGAAACACCTTGTGGGCATCTATGGTAGATGCTTACAAAGTTTCTAGGGATCTTTCCAAATCAAGTTAGATGAACTTTTTTGTGAACTCGAATTATATGAACAGACTAACTGCAATCTGGCCGAGAAAGGCATTCCCTTTGTTGCAGGTAAAGCAGGAAAGACAACCAAGAAGAAGCCTCAACCTGCACCCGAGTCTGATTCAGATTCAGACTCAGAAGACAGCGAGGGAAATCGGCCTAAGTTGGTTCGGCTAGCCCGTGACTACTACTACAAAGAGTTAAAAACCAGACCAACAGAAGAAAAGCCAGCCGAAGAAAGGAAGAACCAGTTGAACCCTCAAATGAAAAGAACAAACCCAACGTGACCTGTTACGAGTGCAAGAAGAAGGGCCACTACAAGACTGAATGTCCCAACCTGAAGGAAACAAAGAAGACAAGAAAGAAGAAGGCACTTCAGGCAACGTGGGACGAGTCCTCCTCCTCCGAAGAAGAAGAGGTCCTACAGTCGAACCTGCTCGCACTAACCACCTCAGAAGAAATTGAAACCGAGTCAGAATTGGAGCCTGATGACGACAAACTCACTTTTTCATAAAATGGCGAAATAACTGTAAGTGGTTTTTCTAGAATTCAATTAAGTGAATTAATTTCTTATCTTTCTCGAGATTTGACAAAAGCCAAAATCCGAGTCGAGTCTCTCAGACAGGAAGTAAAACTCCTGAAAGAGAGAGCAGACTCTGAACCCTTAACTGAGAAGGTTCAAGAAGGAACCTCTACTCAAGTTGAAAAACTTGAAACAGAGAACTCTTTCCTGAAAACTCAAGTTAAGGATCTTAGAGCTGCGTTAGAACGATTCACTTCTGGTTCCAAAGGTCTTGACATGATTCTTGGAAAACAGAAGTCGGTTCTAAATCGATCCGGACTAGGCTATAGAATCAAATCTAGACAAAGATCCTACCATGCTATACTGAACCAGTCCAGACCTAGAGTTCAGGAATGGGTACCCAAACTGTGCCTGTGACGACCCGACTTCCCTTAACTTCCTTAAAGCGGACGTCACATTTTCTTAACCTTAACTTTACCTTATCCTTAGCCTTAGGTTACACCTACTTGAGTCCCCTTAACTTGTTCTGAAATTTTTTTTTTTCTTCCTTCTTTTTTTTTTCAAAAAAAACAAAACAACTTTCATTTTATTTGCTTTGCCAGGATTTGACCCCTAGACCTCTTAGTTGTAACACTAAAGCACTAACCAGCTGCTCTACACAGTTTTTCTTTAATGGTACCAGTCGACTGCTATTATATCAGTCGACTGGTGTCAGTCGACTGATATAATAGCAGTCGACTGCCATATCGAACAGAAGGTTCTGTTCGATATAGCAGTCGACTGGTATCTGAGCCAGTCGACTGGCACGCCTGAAACTGCAAATTTCAGACCTGAAAATCCCTTTCAAACATCCACAAATCACATACTATCACTTCACATTAAGATATAACTTCAAATCTATCATATATACTAGTTTATTTGGCACATTGGCAACTCAAAACCAATCCAAACTCTGGAAATTGAAACTAATACGGAACTTAACCAAACTAACCAAGCATATGGAAAAACATAAGTAAACATCTTCAAGTTGTATCAACTTCTTACTCTATGCGGAAATTAAACACATTGGTTCACTCTTTACTATTCAAAACATAAAACTAAATGTTTCTAAATACCCAACTCTACTCATACTCAACCCAACGGATCTTTTACCCCGGTTCCACCTCCTCTGAACATCAATGCAAGTCCTGTCGCCTCCCAACTTACGCTTTCTCTTTTCCTTTATCTGCAATAGAAGGAAAATGCAACTAATAAGCACAATGCTTAGTAAGTAAATCCCTACTCACAAAATCATGATGTCAATACTAAACATGCTCATTTCGAAGAATGATTTAAAACTTTACTTACTTCAAAACTTACAACTAAACATGCTTACAACTTGAAACACTTTATCATGCTTGTTAATGTATCAAAGTACACAACTAACCATGCTTACTACTTGAACTACTTTATCATGCTTGCATTGTATCAAGGTACACATATAATAATTAAACACTTTCTCAAAAAAAAAGAAACTACTTGATCATACTTATATACTTGAAAATAAATAATCAACTTTCTCTTAGGCCTTGACATTGTACCATGGTATCAGTGTACCAACTGCGCGCTTTTCTAATAGGTTGCGAGGTAGCTAGCCACCGCATCCTATTAGAACTTTCTACTAACTTTCTGTGGGCCTTACATTTGCCCGGTACATGTCTCTTTCACAAAAGTAAAATACTTTTCTTACTATACTTATTCATACTTATCAACTAACTTTTCTTTTGCATTAAAAGAACTTAACCTTCCTTACATTAAACTTTCCATCAAGCACACTATGTGCCCTTAACCCAAAACTTCACTTTTGGGTCCTTTCTCATATTAAAACTTATCATGCTTGGCCTACTTACATTCAATACCATTTAATTGGATTTCTAACATAAGAAAACATGCAACTTTAACAATCTAAACATGCAATTAGCAAGGTTTCTCAAAACGTGCTTCTACTTTTTCGAAATCATGGCTTTATAGCAAGAATTTCGTAACGAAAACTACTCCTATTGCAGGTGAGTGATTTACTTACATCGGTCTTGAAGAAAACTCACAAAAACAGGGAGAAAACTCCCTACCAAATCCTTTCCCCTCCTTCTTTTGAAAAGCTTCCACCTTTAGCCCTAGGAAACAACCCTAGGTCTTCTCTACTCAAGGGAAAAGGTGAAGAAGAAGAAGAAGAAGAAGAAGAACCCTTGAATTCGCCTCTTCCTCGCCTCTCTTCTCTGTTCACGCGCGCGGCTACGGCTTCTCCAGGGTTTCACGCGACTTAAGGGGGCTTAATATACCTCTTAATGAAAAGGCTTAACTACTCTATAACATTATATCTCTCCTTCTTTTTCTGTGCTTGATACCCTAGCCTAGCTGGTTCGTTGGCTTCCCTTCCTCGCTGTGGTCGCGGGTTCAATCCACGGCTGCCCCTTTAAAATGTTTTTTTTTTCCTTTTTTATTTCTTTCTCCTTCCTCTAAAATACCAAACGGACTCGGAAAATTCCATAAAAATACTCTAAAAATTCCTAAAAATATCTAGAATATTTCTAAACCATTTTTAAATAATTCTAAGGACTTTAAGAACTAAAAATAGAAATTTTGGGGCGTTACAGTGCCTGAACCAACAAACTGGATCAAATCAGTATTGGATCCCCAAGGACAAGATTCACATCTTGCCAAACCATTATCGTGGCTTTAGTCCAAGGGGAGCCAAATTAAAAACAATATTTATTGTTAGATAAAATTCACTTTTTGTTTGCAAATTGCATGATTGATTGTTTATTTAATTTCTGCAATTTACCATGCTTAAACTTAGGAATGGTTAGTTTAAGGACTGAACCAACTTAATTGAAATTTGAACAACATAGTATTGGGTGGCGGTGAGATGATAGTACGTTAGGGAAGCCAATTCTAATAAGGTCAAGTATACTCTACTTGGTCTCTTTAGACTGGTGAAACTAGCCGAAGCTACCGATCCAAGAGCCAAACTAGTTAGACCATAATTTTTCAAAAAATAATTTTGAAAATGAAATTTCATTAAAAGGCTTTGTCAAGGAAAAGGTTGATGATCCAATAAGGCTACGACCAAAGAAGGCCTAGTGTCTCGCCAAGACCTGGAAGCCAATTTTTGAAATTCAAATTTAAATTATTCTTTGTAAAATTCGAATCTAATACAAATTTTCAGTTAAGTGTAGATTCAAACATTTTTTTAATAAACTCAAAATCAAATGTTTTCAAAATTAATTCAATTTTTCATAATTTTTCAAAATAATTCTATCTACCAAAACCTGTCTCACAAAACCTATAAGGCTAACATGATTGATAACCCTAGATTGGGTGAGACAGCAAACTTAACTTAATCAAAATTCATTTAATAACTGCATTGTTGTTTAAATATAAATATTTAGTTTAGAACGGCATTAACCTAACACTAATCGAACCATGGTCAAAATAGTCAAACCATGGTCAAAGTAGTCAAACCATGGTCAAGATGGTCAAACCATGGTTAAATCAGTCAAACCTGGTCAAACAGGTCAAATTTGGTCAAAAGCAGTCAAACAAGTCTATTAAAACAAAATTAGACAAAAAGTTGTCACCGGGGCGCCCATGACCCTTCGGGCGCCCCCCACCTCTCTCTTGCATCCTTCAAGACAAAAAAGCTAAAAAAGTAGCTATTAAGGGCGCCCAGACCCTTGCGAGCGCCCCGAGGCTCACCAAATGGCAGAAAATCTGCCACTTCTCGCTGACCAGGGCGCCTGGGTCCTCACGGGTGCCCCCATATAAGCTGTCAAAGGTAGAAAGCTGCCAAAAGGCAGCTGCAGCCCTGCGGGGAGCGCCCTCACGCTCCCGGGCGCCCTCCTACACCGGGGCGCCCTCTACCTCCAGGGCGCCCGGGAATGCCTTATAAAAGGGCTCCATGCCCCCATTCTTCTCTCCACACCCAAACTTCTTCTTCTCTCCAACTCCCTTCCTTCCAAGAGACCTTGCAACCTTCTCGAGCTCTCATCCTCGACAATGCCTCCCCGAGCTGCCACCCGGTATAATTTTATTTGCATTTAAGTTAATTTTAACGTTCTTTAATGCAATTCCTTCATACTTTCTTTAATGCAATTCCTTAGAAAACGCCGAACAAACCAAGCAAACCCCGGTACCGAACCTAGTCCTGATCCTAGGTTCCCAACTTTAGAACTTTGTAATAAGTTTGCTCGAACAACATACAAGTCTATAAAGACGAGCTACTTGAATAGACAATTCTTCACCCAATCCTGTCCCTTGGCAATGAATGTTATAAACTTTTACCAACTTGATAACCTTGTATTCTGCACACATCCAATTAACACATCCTTATGTGCAGAATTCTATAACAACATAATTAGACAGGATGGTCTTATGTTCGCCACCATCGTTCAAGGGATTCCCCTGACAATCACACCTTCACTACTCAACCGATTTCTTGGACTACGACTCTCACAGTCCACCTTCTGCTGTTACCCCCCTAGGGAGCCTCCCTTTAATGCTCCCTACTCTCACATTACCCTAGATACTCTACACTCCTACTTCTATAGGCATGCTAGAAACCCCCTGGCCAGACGATTTCAGTCTGTAGACCTTCAGGTCCAGGACTACGCTCTATATAGAGTTATAGTCTGATGCATTCTGCCTTTATCCACTAGAGACGTCGCTACCATGCGACCATTTCACACCTTCCTCCTATACGCATTGATTCATCAGCTTGATATCGACATTGGACTCCACATGTTCCATGCGATCCTACATGCGTCCAGTGTTACCACGCAGGGGCGGGTACGCACTCCCTATTACCACATCATTACTTCCATTCTTCATCATCACGGCCGTAACATCACCGAGGGTGAGATGGCCGCGTTGACTAACTTCGATGAGATAGGTTATAGGAACTTCTCCCTAGCTGGTATAGAGGTCTCGGATACCGGGGTTTTGTCCTGGAGATGTCAGAGAGCCATACCCCAGATCGACTCGGATAAGGAGGTTGAAGTCGATGTCGCAGATCTAGCAGCCGAGGTTCGTGAGCATATAGACGAGCCGCCACCACCGACCATCGACCAGCGCTTCACTCAGATGCAGACGGAGATCCACAGCCTCCTAGAGGAGGTCGAGGCTTACCACTTCGAGCAGATGGACGCTCGAAGAGCCGATCGAGAAGTAGATGACGCTCAATACACTGAGATGATGTCACTACTCAGAGCGTGGCAGCCCAGCTCTTCTGATCATCCTGGTCCCTCCTCCTAGATTTGATTGGCTTGTACTAGTGACTATTTGACTGCCCCTACTCAGTAGGGTTGACTCATATTTCACTTGTATGATTGTGCTGGTTCCCTCTTTCACCAGCTAACTTATTGAGTTAGACTATTTGCTTTTCTTGATTATCTGATCATTATTAGGATTATGCTTGGTAGAATAGGTTTACTCTACTTTTGGTTTTCTTACTACTTTATTTAATTTGAAAAATCAATTTTTGATTAAAACCGTTTTACGTGATTTCAAAATCAGCTTTTACTTGGTTTAAAAATTCTTTTTAAATAGATTTTTCGACTTAGTTTTATTTTCAAAAACTACCCCCTTCAAAACTAGGGTCTTTTCGCAAATGGACTTAGCCTAGGCCCTAACCCTAGAAATGTATACACCTATAGATCTAAAAGCCAGCATCTCACAGCCACCTTAGAGTACTTTTGATTGATAACCTAGAAGGGGATGAGATGCTTAGGTCTTTGCCTTAATTCAAGATGCTTTAAGTCAGTGCATCTACAGAAATTGGGGCACTAAATACAACTTAAACAGTAATCAAGTTAAGTGTTAAGTTTAGAAAATCTAACTTCAACAGAACACTTAACTCGACTAACCCGAGCGAAAACTACTGTTTATAACAGTTAGTAAGTAACTAATTGGGTTAGACAGGACCCTAAAAAAAGATAATTGCAATTGGTTTGGTTCAGTTTATATCTTGATTTAGTCAAGAACAGCACATTATGCAATTTATTTATCTTTTTGCTATATTGCTTTGTTTTTGATATATGGCAAAAGGGGAGAAATAGGAAAGGAGAGAAGCTTTAAAAAAAAATTTCAAATTCAAAATTTTAAAACTTTATCCTTTCTTCAAAAAGTACTTAATCTATTTGCTTTCAAAAGTACCAAGTTGTTTTCAAAAAGCTTTTTTAAGTACTTAAACTTAAGCTTTTTCAAAAATCTTTTTTGAGTACATAAACTTAAGCTGTTTTCAAAAATCTTTTTGTTAAGTACTTAAAACTTAAGCAGTTGTAAATTTTGTTAAGTACTTATCTTAAACCAAAGCTATGGTACTAAAAACTTAAAACTTCAGAAGATGTTTTTGTTCTACTGAGTTGAAATGTTTTTAAGTGAAAATCTTCAAAAGTGCACAACCAATTTTTTTTTTAAAAAAAGTTTCTTTTTTTCTAAGTGTTTGAAAAATTAATTCCATCTTTAAACTTAGAATTTTTTTTAACCCCACAAACTTTTGAAAAACATAGGGGGAGATTCCTTCCAGGGGGAGGAAACTAAACTTTTATTTCAACTGTTATGATTAACTTAACTTTTTAAACCGGGTTGCCATAAATCAAAAAGGGGAAGATTGTCGGTGCAGACAGCACCCAAGTCGAACCTGTGTTTTGATCAATGGCAAAGGGTTCAAAAGTTAAGATGTAATGTTTATCTAACATGCTCATTAAGTGTGCAGGATACAAAGCCCTAGCGAAGGAATGCTAGGCACCTGACGAAGGAATGCCATGATACAAAGCCCTAGCGAAGGGATGCTAGGCACCTGGCGAAGGAATGCTAGGATACAAAGCCCTAGCGAAGGAATGCTAGGCACCTGGTGAAGGAATGCAGGATACAAAGACCTAGCGAAGGACTGCTAGGCACCAGGCGAAGGATTGCTTGGAACCGAAGACCTGGCGAAGGACTGCTGGGCACCAGGCGAAGGACTTCTTGGTACTGAAGAACTAGCGAAGGACAGCTAGGCACCTGGCGAAGGACTGCTGGGCAAAAGTCCAACCGGAGGAGCCGGTTGGCATCAGGTAAATTCTCCTGAGAGGAGTAGGTGAGGACGCGTTCCCCGTCGAGGGAACAGTAGGCGTCAGTTCGACCTAGGGCTCCATTTTGGAGACCCAAAGTCAGAACCAAGACAGCTAAGGCTGTATAACTCACTAACATATTTGCTTTATCTTGTTTGGTACTAACCCTGAATGCAGGACCGAAGGAATGAGTGTCTGCAGCTCAGAAATCCTCAAAGGAGTGAGGCAACAGCTGGGTTGGGCGCCCGGAAGACCCGGCGCCCTAAGTACAAGCCAAACATGAGTTCAGTAAAAGTACGCTTCGGAAGCTTACTGGGCGGGGTGCCCCCATGTTCCCAAGCGCCCCTGTGCTCCCGGGCGCCCCCAGTGCCCAGGGCGCCCCGAACTCAAGCCAACGAAGTGGATAAAGTTTATCCAGCCGAGAAGCCCGCGGAAAGGGTCAACCAAGGCGCCCCCAGCGTCCCGGGCGCCCTGAACATTGGGGGCGCCCCGGGAGGCTATAAAAGGCCCCTCGACCCCAAGGCTTCATCATTCATTTCTTTGAACGCCAATACGCTCTTCTACTCAAGCACTCTGCTCCAGAAACCTCCCAACTCGAGATACAAGCGCCGACGACGTCCCTCTGCTCCTAGATACATTCCACACCGGACGTCGATAACGAAGAGCTATTTTTTTCTGTACTAAAATTGTGATATTCTACTGTAAACACTTTGCGCACATATAGAATTGTCCGCAGTAAACGGTCAACGACCGTGGGTCTTGGAGTAGGAGCCGACCGCGACTCCGAACTAAGTAAAATCTTGGTGTGCCTGTGTTGTTTTGATTTTAATTTTTCCGCTGCATATTCTCTTTTTCAATCCGAAACGACTTACGATATTCACCCCCCCCTCTATCGTTTTCTCTCGATCAACAGAGTAATCATGTGATGAAAAATATTATTTTTTATTTCAAAATAATAACAAAGAAAGATAATAAATTGTCATAAAACTTAACTAACATGTGATTCTCAACCCGCGGGCCAACCCAAGCCCGTCGCGGGCCGACCCGTGCGGGTCGCGGGCCTAGGCGGGTTGGCCCACGATGGACTTGGGTTGCTTAAATCCTAACCCAACCCGCTTAAATTGATTGACGGGGCGGCCAACCCGATGGGCGCAACCCAAATTGACAGCTCTAACTACAATGAAGCTTGTTTGGAGGATGTTTGCATACCACACTTACCATTTCGTTATGTCTAAAGTTCGATTCTCCCCCTTTATCACTGCTTCCATTTGATGTATCTCCCCCTTCATCGATGCTCATCTCGGAGGTTGTTTCGTCATCAGATTCTTAATGACTTATCATAAGTGCAAGTTTGGCATATGCCTCAATCTTAGACTCTGATAACGAATTGTCCCACATAGCTTTTAGGTTCTTGTACCTCAATCATCTTGGTCCTTTGTCTCTTTTCTTGTTAGCCAACTTTGGGTAGTTATCTTTTATATACCCTTCTTAGCAATTATAACATCTGATTTTTCTTTTTTTCCCTTTTTACTTGCATCTTGGTAAAAATATTAGATTTAAACATTTTATTTAACTTCCTTATCATATAAGTTGTTTCTGTTAGTAGGAGTCCTAGAGCCAATTATATGATGATTAACTAGGGACATTTTGTATCATATTCTATCATTAATAAAGACATGTTTGATTATTATACTTACTTTGTATTTGTGCCAAATAATTAAGTATAATAATATGCTTGGGTAGTAGGTTCTTATCTACATTATATCGATTGGTTGAATCGATAGTGAGATGATGTAGAGAACACTACTCTAAATCATTCCTAGTCAAGTATTAATATTCAAGGACAATATTAATGCATGGAGACTAGCATGTAGGTCAACTGATGACTTGAGCTCTGAAGTCATGGAAATGTGATATCAAGTTGACACATGGGTATACATTAGAGAATGTATACTGAATTGACCTGCCATAAGAAAATTTCATAGATTGTCATATAAGTGTCATAAACTTTCTCATGTGACTATTAGTATGAATAGTCCTTAAATCTGAAGTCACTACGGTTCCCTACATAAGGAGTTATGTACTTTGGTATCGTCAAACGTCACCCGTAATAGGGTAGACTATAAAGGCGATCACTGGTTATGTAATGAATTATGCGGAGGGATGTGAGTGATGTAGATGGGATCTATCCCTCCCATATGACGGGAGTGATATCTGTGGTCCCCTTAATCGAGTATGACTATTAAAATGCATGATCATTGTTAAATCCGATACTTTTGATGCGATCCAGAAAATTTTTCGGAAGAAGATTTAAGGTTTGAGAAACCCAAACTGAAATTAAAGAGTATTCTGCTTTAGAACTTAAGTTTTAAGGGCTTAAGTGTGACTAATCCTAAATTTGAAGGGGCTGAATGTGTAAGAATGAGTTCGTAAAGGGTTGAGCTGGGATTTGGCGGAAGAAGAGGACCTAAGTGCAAAATGGCCTCACTTAAAACTTTCCCTTCCCTTCACTTCTTTCCATTTCAGTGAACCCTAGCCCGCAACTACTCGTCCCTTCACTCGCCCGCAGCCACACCCGATCCCCCGCCCTCGTCGTCGTGCCACCCATCCTCGAGGCCAATCACGGCCGACCATTGTCGGAGCGCAGTCGGCCACCATCACTCACCTTGTGCCACAGAGATCGGTAGCCAAGAAGGAGGGAGGTTGATTTCGAGCCACTGATGATCATCTTAATGTCGGAGACCATTAAAAGGGGGTGCCCTCTTTGTTTCTGGACCTGAGATCAGGGAGGACTATCGAGGAAGAGAGGATGGTGTTCTAGAAGGTGGTTTTCTGTAACCGGACGGATCTCACCTGTTTGCGCCAAATTCGGGGAAAGAGGAGCTTCGCCGGCAAATCCTCAGGTAAGGATGGTTGGATTTAGTTTCCTTTGAGCTGTGGGATGAATGTTGTTCTTAAGATGACTGTGTCTGTGAAGTTGTCGAGTTGTGTTTGGCCTTGATTGTGTTCCATTGATCTGCCGTGAGTGGTTGCTAAGCATGAACCTGGGGTTTGGTTTTGTTTTGGATTGGTTAGAGATCTGTTATGATCTTCGATTTGTGGCTCAGAATTTGCTCTTGGTAGTGAATTGGTTTTCGTGATTTTGCTGGTCTGATATTGTGCCGTGAGCTTCCTGGTTCACTTGTGTTGGTGTGGATTTCTTGATGGCTAATGGCTATTGATCATGGAGTAGGCTTTGGGAATCTGTGTTTTCGTAGCAAACATATTGGTATTAGCTTCATACATGTTCTGTGCTTGCTTATGCCGTGTACTCTCATTGGATTGTAGCTTCCAGTGGATTTGAAGTTGTTATTGAATTGGGTGAGGGACAGTTCTGTTTCGGAATTGAACTTCTGTTCTACTGAGTTTTCTTTACTTGGATTGGGTTCTTGATTGGAATGGAGATGAGTTCAGATTTTGTTTATGGATTATTTGGGGGACTAATCATAGATGATTCGTATGGTGAATTGGTGGCTTTGATACGTGTGGTGGGTTTATATAATGTTCTATGATAGGTTCCAAGAATGATTCTTGGAGTGGTTAGGGTTGGGTTTAGCTTTGTGGGATTAAACCTAATTGAGATAGTTGGGTTAATCCTAATACGATTGAGTACTTTATTTGGTTAGTATCAGTTGGTATGATAGCTAAACTATATCCTTTGGTACAGGACATTGATTGCTTTTGGACTTCTTGACGGGAGGTTCTTATTGATACGGACTACTCCTACTTTGAGGCGGGTACCCCAGACTTATCTTTTTAGATATTGTCTTATTATTATGCATAGTTTGTTATAGATAATAGTAAGTTTATACGTTGTACCTGCCTTTGTGTATTATGATCAGATATATGTTGTTTAGATGACTCCTGTTTAGTTCTATACAGTCTCGATATTTGCCATGCGTACATATGTGCTTAGATATGGTGGTAGATCACTTTGTATCTGTAGTTGGATTGATCCCTAAATATACCTTGGATGGATACCTATAGTAAAATGGTTAGATCTGGATTCATGTGTTAGACCTATACCTTTCCTACCGGCCTATGGTTGAGGATCTGATTAGTGAGGAGGGTGCCGTTAGCATACTTTACCCTCTAGGTTGTATACTGAGTTGTAGGCTCCGTATGATTTGCATACTGGCGATCATCGGCTCCCCTAGGGTCCGAGCCCGTCACGCAGACAGGTTTCTGGTTTGATTAAGCTATTAGCATGATGCTATGATCATGATGGAGACCATCGGCTCCCCTGAGGTCTGAGCCCGTCCCCATTCATGCTTGGGGTTGCATATTTGCATCGCCACGAGTGCTAGGTGTCATATTTGCATAGCCACAGGTGTTGGGCTACATATTGCATCCGCCACAGGTGCTAGGCGTCATATTTGCATAGCCACAGGTGCTGGGCTACATACTGCATTGCCACAGGTGCTGGGCATCATATTTGCATAGCCACAGGTGATGGACTACATATTGCATCCGCCACAGGTGCTAGGCGTCATATTTGCATATTTGCATAGGCACAGGTGCTGGGCTACATATTGCATCCGCCACAGGTGCTAGGCGTCATATTTGCATAGCCACAGGTGCTGGGCTACATACATGCATTGTCACAGGTGCTGGACATTGTATTTGCATAGCCCCGAGGGTTGGGCTTTATAGGTTGTACGCCACAAGTGTTTGGCTTCTTTATGCAACCATGAGTGGTTGACTTATCTGTTTCCTGTTCACCCGACCGTCGGTCTGGTGGTGGCTGAGGTACGTACAGAACAGATCGTTGTACTATGTGTAAGGGATGCATTGTACCTTGGTTGGTGCTTGTTGTGTTGGAGTGTTGTATATGTTTGACATACCCTTACAGGTGACATACACATTTGGATTGTGTATCATTTTTGAGGTTATATAGAAGATTGATTACACCTACCTACAGGATAGACAGACTCTGGTATGTATTTCACCCTTAGTCTTTAGATATGCTTTATCCTCTACATTCGAGACTGTATCGGCGTGATTCTTATTGTTATTTATAGCTTGCTGTGCATATCTATTTTGGTATCCGCTGAGTTTATTTGGACTCACCACCGTTGCCTATATTTTCGTCTCCAGGATGATTGGTCGCCGGAGGAGCCCCAGTTGCCAGTCCCAGGTCCCTACGACTCGAGTGATGGGTGCTTCCGCGTAGTTCTCTTTTCGTTGCACTTTATTATTGGTTTGTATTGGTTTTAGGTCGTGGAACTTGTATCGCTTTTCATTTGTCTTGGTATTGTATTTTTGAGTCCTCTGATAGACTTTGTGTTTGTTATTTTCGTTGTAAGTCGGACCGGTCCGCAGTCAGGTATGATTTATTTTATGTTATGATTATGTTTTATCTTGATTTTGAGGCCTGAGGCCAAACTTATTATCTGCGTGTGTGTATGTATGTGTAAATTGTCCGCCGGACAGGGGAGATGCTGTCCGATTTTATATTGGACCAGCGACTCCTGGGTCTCGGGGCGTGACAATCATGCTCAAATGAGTCAATATGAGATATTGAGCTCATTTGTTTAAGTGAGTATACTCGGGGATCAAGAAACACATAGATTGATCGAGGATGACACGGTCTATACCTCATTGGTCAATCTAGATATCAAGGATAGAAGGACAAGGTCATACATTATCATAGTCACGGAGGTTTAGTCGAATCTCGACTTTTCTTGTTACTTGGGTAGCAATGATGCATTGCTAGATGTCGCTCATTGCTTATGTGTCTAAAGCGTTTAGGTGCATTGCCAACGTCACAAGAACCTATTGGGTCACACACTAAAGACATGATGCTTCGAGAGCCCGAGTTGGGAACTTGGGAGACTAGGTCGGGAGCCCGAGTTGGGAACTCGGGAGATCTGATTAGGAGATATGATCGGGAGCTCGGGATAGGAGCTCGGGAGACTCAAGTCGGGAGACTGGGTCAGGAGCTCAAGGACTTAGTTGGGAGCTCGAGTTGGGAAGTCGGGAGCTCGAGTTGGGAACTCGGGAGACTTGGTCGGGAGCTCGAGGACTTGGTCGGCAGACTGGGTCAGGAGCTAGCACTCGGCAGGCTGGGTCGGGAGCTCGGAGCTCGGCAGACTGGGTCGGGAGCTCGGCAACTTGCTCGACAGACTTGGTCGGGAGACCTGGTCGGAAGCCCGAGAGGCCCGGTCGGAATTGCATGGAAATTAATTAAAGTATTTAATGAAGGAAAGAGAAAAGTCTCTCTTCATTGGATGAAGAGAAGGTGAAGAGTCACATGAAAAGATGTGCTTTTTATTGGCTTTAATGAAGGGAAGTCAAAGAGACAAAAGACTCTTCATATTCATGGGATGAATATAAAAGAAGGTCTAGTCATTTTGAATAATAAGTGTGTGTGCTTTTCCTTCTTCCCTTCCTCTCTTCTTCCCTTTCTCCCTCTTGGCCAAAACCCCTTTGGGGTTCTTGGTGGTCTTGTGAACTACCTCAAGTTGCTAGCACAACTAAGGTAGTTCTTCCCGAAGTTGAGAGATTGTGTCCGTATGGATACGAATAGAGGCACAAACACTTGAACGTACAAGAGATCCGGCACATCTTGGATGAGCGGTATAAGCAAAGGGCACGCTCCAAAGGTATACACATTAGATAGATATATTAGATAGATGAACATTGTACGAGTTTTCTTTCGCATGGATTGTTCGAGGGTTCTTGTTTCTGCTGCATTTTGTATTTATGTCGCCGGGAGAACCCAACAGTTTCCTCTTCATCTGCTAAAGACTTTGCATCTGGTTCGATCTTCTTGGCTTGTAGTGTTAACTCCTAGTTCACACCTTTTCTATGTCCTGCACATCGAGATTCATGTAATTCTAACGTTGAAAATAAATTTTCTAGAGTACTTATCTCAAGATCCTTTGAGAAGTAGTAGGAGTCGATTATCGACATCCATTTTGGTATTCTCGAAATGCATTTAGAGCAATACCTTAATGAATCTCGGTTTGTTACCGTTTCTCCTAAATTCGTGAGTTCAGTGATTAGCTCCTTGATCTTGGCATGTAGTTAAGCCACTGTCTCTCCTTTTTCCATCCAGAGGCTAGTTAGCTAAGTTCGAAGTAGATCCCACCGAGCAAGTTTTGCTTCCAATGATCCCCCGCACAGTTTCAGGAATTTCTCCCATAGTTTTTTTGTCGATACATAAGTGTAGATCCGGTTGACTTCATGAGCCAATAATATGATTAGCAAGTGGAACTTTGAGGTTGGTCATGAAGTCGTCTTGCTCCTTCTTCATCCAAAGATGCTCTTCTTTGTCTTTGGGCGTTACAAATCCATTTTTCATAATTGTACTAATTCAAAACCTTCATTTGGCGTTTCCATATCGTGAACTCCCCTCGAACTTTGGTAGGTAGATACTCGGTCCGACCATCGTCTTGGTGCTTTATCTAGTAGTTAATTCATCAACAATAAACCTTGCTCTAATATCAATTGTTGATCTTGTGCAGTCGAATTAGAAGGGGTGAATAACCTTGCAAGTTCAAACTATATCTTTTACAAGTTTTTTAGCAAAAATAGATAGATTAGTTAAATAGAATAAAAATCAACATAAACACAACTTAAATTATATAAAATGCTAACAAAGTTTACTATACTAGTCGCAGGAGGGAGTTGCAGATCAAAGAATGCGTGGATCAATTAGAGACACATTCATGGTGCCAACAAATCACAATGGATAAAATATCTTGTTATGTCATTCATGACTCATTGGAAGAGGAGGCATAAGATACATATGGGGGAGTGAGGAGCTGTAGGAAACATGAGCATTCTCTCCTTAGAGGGATGGACACATGATGGGTGGATCATCGTTGATTGGAGATCAAATATAGGTCATATGTTTCTGTGTGCCCTAATGGCAATCGTCTTAAATATTGTTTTACTTATTTGATAAATAAAATTTTCTATTTGAGTGTACATTATATATGTATATTATTTGATCTTAAACTCAATTAATGTAATCTATAATGCAAAACATAGAATGAGAGAAATTGTGATTGTATTACAATTAGTATCTCATCATGTGTAATTATATACGTATTGAAATCTTTCCAAATCGATGAATTTATGAGATTAGACATCAACAATTCTGCGAGACGAGTACATATTATACTCCTTGATTTATCCAAATAGCTGATACTCGCTGGCTAGAAATACAGGGATGCTGAGAGTTAACATGTAGATGCTAGTTAAGGGTAACTAATTCATTGGATGTGACCTGCTATAAGATTCATGTGATTCCTTACATGTCGATGAAAATCTCATTACATCTTAAGTGTGAGTTTCCTTGAACTTGAGGTTTTCAAGTCATGTTGGTCATGGAGCTTGTACTTTGACATCATAGCTAAAGATCTCTGATATGTGTAAATTATGCATGTTTCTAAACATTATTTGGCATATATTGTCTCGTATTTCATGAGCATAATTTACATTTACACACCAAATTTGAATGTGATTTCATTGCAATTTCTTTTGGTTCGAAAATCTGATACAAGGGGAGGTCGTGCCAATTTGGCTCTGTACCTCTCAGCCGAAGCATCCAAGATCAGGCTGTTCCAGCAATCTGGCATGGTCATGCCCTTGGTCATGCTTCGTCACACCACCCAGTTGTGTCCCACCCTATAAAAGGGGACTTCTTCCCCTTTCCAAGGGGAGGAGGGTTCTTCCCTTGAGAGGGACCCAAGAGGCCAAGATACACCATTATTCCGGTGACGAAGTGACAGTTCGAAGTTGGATTCCATATCGCATCTACATCTAGAGCACGGATTGGACCTCATCGATGACAGATCTTCATATTGAGCTAAGTCTCCTTCTCCATCTTATAGATCGAGTTGTTTCTTGCCCATTTTTATCATCTTTGTTGTATTTTCCATTATTCATGGAGTAGATTTCCGTACTCTAGGATGTAAGGAGTAATTGTAGCATATTGATTGATGTAAACACTTTAGATTGGATATTTCCTATTCTATGACATGTTCATGCTTTGTTTGTGTTTGATTGAATGTGCATGTGAAATTGGATTACATGTATGCATCCTTTAATTGAACAATTGTATAGATTGTTCACCACGTAGAGGGAATACCTAAGTTCATACACTTGGGGGCATGCATGTGACAGTTGGTATCATTAGCAACTGAGCATCCAAGGGCTAAGGAATTGCCTTGCAATGGAGGGCAATTCTCTACGGGGATTTGCTAATCGCATTTAATGGGTTTCTCTCAATCTCGTTTTAGGAAGAGATTTGTGTAATATGGAGTTGTACACCCCGGGGGCCTTCATGTGACAGTTAATACCCTTAACAATCAAACTCTCCACGTTATCTCTTCTACTTAATGGCACTGGATGCCAATGGAAGAAGCACTCTGATGCATTTGCTCCAGTATTTAGTTAGGGTCCCTACAAAGTATAGACATCGAGAATAAGAGGTAAACAAATCAAGGTGTATCAACTTATGTTACAATAAAACCGAAAACCTAAAGTAGTTGTTCTCATCAACATTCACCCATAGAATGCTTGGACCTCTCTATTAGATTTTGAATGCATGAATAATAAGACTAAATTTGATAAAGTTGTAAGAATTTACATTGAGTTCGCTACTCTTGTTTGTTCTTCAAGCTTGTCATCGAAAGTGCACTTATGAAATCGAAGAACCCTTCAACTTTTCGACAAACTAAATCCCACTAGATCTGGATGTTCCCTTACAAGTCTCAAGCCTCCAACTCTGATTCCCTTGCCTTGGACGCACTCCTCCTTAAATAATAAGGGAAGAAGAAGGGTAAGTGGGCAACGTAGGTTTGCCCAGGACCCCCACTCCACTTGTCCGAGTAACTCACAAAGACCATATAAAGGATCAAGTCGCAAAGATTATATAAAACTAGGTCACAAAAATCAGATAGTCACATAGACTAATAAAATATCCAATTCATACCTTAGGAAAAATGGTTCGTGTGAGCAAGCATACTGAGCAACCAATGCTAAGAAAGCTGTAACATTTAATTTAGCTGCTCTCTAAACTATCAATACTAAGAAAGTTGTTGTATTTTACTTAGTCGCTCTATCACATGAATCAGATACTATAATAACTTACTTTTATCCTAGATTAAATCATTTACATCAATATAAACATCTCTAATCCCTCATAATGACAATTAAGTGAAGAGCATGTTCTGTATTTCCATTCAATGCAATTACTCACAATCACATTTTAAGTACTCAACAAAAATGTTATTGGTCGACCAGTGAATAAATGTCAAAGATGTAAATCTCTCTTAATCTTCCTTTTTAGCTAAAATTTATTCATTCTAATTAATTATTTTCCTTGTTATGCTCCATAGATCAAATCATCCATAACCAATAGGATACATACTAAAGCAGACCCTGATTAAAATTTCAAGTATATTGCTAAATAGTCATTTAGGGTAAAATTGAGATTAACTTATAATGTCAAGAGTCTCACATAGCAGAGAAACAAGGATCTATTCTCTTACTATCTTTATCGTCGCTATAGCACATATGGTATGAATTATATGCTACAATATTTTTTCCCTTTAACAAATAAAGAGTGCATATTTTTCTCAAAATTAACATCATATAGATTTTGATTTAGATATACCTAATGTTTAATTCTAAATTTAACTTATGAATTCCAATTTGGCTTTCAGTAGATTCAGTAAATGGTAGGGTCATTTACTCCGATCATTACATAAATAATCTCATCTTGATACAAAAATCAAGGCGACCCCAACTTATGAGTATGTCTCTATTCACAACTACATAAGATGTCTCATAAGTACTGATCTTATCTCTATTTATACTCAACAAATAGAGATAATTGTCCATGTGAATAGACCAATCTCAACCTATCAACATACTTATCGAGACTTTATCTAAAATATAATACCAATATATATATTGAATAATCATGACACTTTCATATATTTGATTGTCTTTACAATGTGTTACATTTTACAAAGTACCAAAGACTTCACATATCTAAGAAATGACTATTTAGTCAATGACTTAGTAAAAGAATCTATAAACATAGCACGTGTAGGGATATACTCAAGAACTATAAGGACTACCTTTCTCTTGTCCATAATATTTCTTACATAAGCGAAAGAGAAGAGGAAGAAGAAGAAGGAAAGGAAGGAGAGGAACCGTGTCTGAAATAGGGGTCATGGTGTGAACTTGAGGAAGAGAAAAAAGGGAAAATATATAAATTGAAAACATTTTGCATTTTAGCCCTTCAAGTATATCTAATCTGAATAAAGCCCTTAATTTAGGATTTTATGCATTTATGCCCTTTAAATTTTCTATATTTAATAGATTGTCATCAACGTGAGGTAGTTTGCTTACTTTGGTTCTTCAACATCTGATTCTTTGAAAAAGACTCGTCCCAGGTGGCTTGAAGTGCCTTCTTTCTTTATATCTTCTTGAACTTGTCATTTTTCAGATTGGGGCACTCATGCTTGAAATGACTCTTCTTGTTACATTCGTAGTAGGTGATGTTCACCTTAGTGTTGTTGGATGTTGACTTGATCATCTTTTATAGATCTTTCTTGGTGAAGTGTTTTTTCTTTCTAGTGAATATTTTCCTTACCATGTTCACTAGTTATTTTTCTTCATTTGATTCTAAGACAAACTCAAATTCTAGATCAGGTTTGATTTTCATTTTCACCTCCTTAGTAGAATCTGTAAGAAAAGTTATACCTTTCTTGACTTATTTTGAGTTAGCTATTCATGTAGCTCTAATTTACAAAATAATTCGTCTAACTTTAATTTTTGAAAGATTTCTCAAAACTTTATACTTATCTATTATAGATGCCCACGGTGTATTTCGGAAAAACGAGTTTAAGACATACCTTATTATATATTTGTTTTCCAGTTGTGGCCGATTAGGTGGAGTCTATTGAGGATGTCCTTGATCCTTATGTGCAATTAACTTGTGGTTTCCCTATCTTGCATTTTGATGTTAAGTAATTTATTAAGTAATAAATCCCATTTAGTTACCTTAGCATCATTTGTGCCTTTGTATAGCTGGATCAACTTATCCTAAAATTCTTTCGAGTTGTTGAATGGTCCGACTCAGATGTGTTCCTCCTTTGTCAACCTACATTGGAGGGTGTTCAGTGTCTGAAATCAATTTGTGCTTTCTTCTTCATTTTTGGGTTTCATTTTTGTGGGTCAAGGAGCACACCAAATGCTTCATCTATCGAAGTTGTGCACCCTTGTCAAACACTGAACCACTGGTTGATGTCGGTATACAAGTAAACCTCCATTCTCCTCTTCCGGTATGGAAAGTTGTCTTTGTTGAAGAGTGGAGGGCGAGAAGTGTTGTATCCTTCGCTTTGGGTCATTTAGTTCTTGCAAAAAAAAGAGAATGATAAGAGAAATTTCCAAGACTTGGTCTTGGGGTAAGTGTGGTATAAAGATAAATAGGAAGAAAAAAATGAAAAAGAAAATTCGCTGCTCAAATTTATGGTTACACAAAAATTGAGCGACCCGCTTTGATACTAATTGTAGAATTGAAACGAATCAGAGAAGGGGGACGGTGAATCTCAGTTTTTAAAACTTTTTTTAACCTTTTAAAATCTTTTTGGAAACTCAAGTATGCAGTGGATAAACGCAATAGAAAGAATATAATGGAAAGTAAGAACATTTTTATTTATTTTATTTGGTTCGTAGCCCTGTAACTATTACTTCAAGGTTCACGATCCCCTTAGACTGTTTCAATTGAGAAATCCACTAAATTCTCTGTCCAAGAACTTTTGTGCAAAGAGATCGAAAATAGAAATGAAGAGAGTGTAATAACTTACACTCTCTTATACAAGAACTACAGGAAAACACTGTTTTATCTACATATATTGTGGTTAAAGATGGATGTTCAATGTCGGTGTCGTTCTGAATACAATAATTGGGCATAGTAGAGTTGCATCATAGTAGTTAGGTATAAAGGTGCAACAGAATGAAGTCAAAGCTTGGATAGAATTGGTGTTGAGAGCACTAACCGAAGACTCTTTTATAGGGTAGTGAGGGTGCCTCGGTTCTTCCAAAGAGCCTCCCAACATGCTGATTCGATTCAAGAATATCACTGTTTATCCACTTGGGGTGCCTCCAATTGCCAAGGGCCCCTCCAATGCTTCGAGGTTATCATCTCTAGGGCGCCTCCAAGTCACCCGAGACGTCTCCACCATTGAACTTTCATCCTTAAATTTTATTTGTTGTGGGGTGTCTCCAACCGCCTGAGGCCCCTCCAATAATTCACTTGAGGGCGCTCTCAACCACTTGAGATGCATTGAGTACTGTTCATCCCAGTTTGATTTTTCACTTCAAGCTTCTGCATAATATATTAGTCAAAATAACAAAATTACTTACACAAGGAGTTAGCACAAATATATTTATGAATTAGATCTTGTTTAACCAAGATCATAATTTAGTCTTGATCTCAACTTAGATTTTCAAGTTGGACTTAGTCAATCTCATATTCCGCATACAACGTAGCTAACAGTGATACATATTCATCGCCCCAGTTACTTCAAACCACCTTAATCTTCTTATTAAATTAGCTTTCAACCTCATGTTTATAAAGAACGAATTTCTCTATAGTTTCATCCTTACTTTAGAGAAGATATACATAATAGTATTTTATGTTATAATATACAAAAGTGATGAAATATTTATTCCCACTACATGTTGGTGTACTTTTAGGTCACACATGTCGGTGTGAATTAAGCTGAGTGGTTCATTGTGTATTTCAATATGTTAAAAGGATGACCTTATCATTTTTGCTTCAATACAAATTTTAGACTTGTGTTTTAGGTCAAGGCGGAATGTTGATATGCTTTATATGTGAATTAATCTATGCAATGCATCATAGTTAATATGTCATAGTTTATCATGCCATAAATACAACAACTCAAGCATATAAGTGGAAGAGTTTGCAATTTTATTTATCTTAGGTCTAATGATTATTACATTGAGCTTTAAAAGCCCATTAAAATATAGTTCTTTTCTATAAATATTCTCTTCTTGGATAGTATAACTCTATCTGACTCAAAAATAATACGAAAGTCATGTTTACTTAATAGTGATCCGAACACTAGATTATTCCAAATCTCTGGAGCATATAACACATTGTTTAGAGTGAGGTCCTTGTCCGATCTCATTTTCAGCATCATTTTTTCTTGGCCTATGATGTCCGAGGTTGTTGAGTTCCCCAAGAACAATTTATCTTCGTTAACTTCTTCAAAGTTGTGGAACAACTCTTTGTTACAATACACATGTCTGATGGCACTAATATCGATCCACCATTGCCACGGGTTTGAACCCACCAGATTCAATTCAGATTCTATGGCACAAAGGTCGTCCATTTTTGGGCCCTCATTCAGGTTGGCTTCCTGTTTTTTCAACTTTGACTTTTTGAACTCCGAAGATTTTATGACTGACTCGGTCATAGTTAAAACACTTCCCAAAAATCTTTTTTTCTTATGCCTCCTCTAGTCCCCATCTTGAAAGACTTGGGATTCTTCTATTTCAAATTTTGACCATGCACGATCACGTTCGCTTTCATAGTAGCCTGAGAGAACAACTTACTCTCTGAACCCTTGTTGTCTTCTTCAATGCGAAGTCTAAAAACGAATTCCTCCATGTTCATCTCATTGTGAGTGTACTTCAGGTAGTGCTTAAAGTCCTTCCAACCGATTGGTAGCTTCCCAATGATTGCTGTCACCTGGAAGGTTTTACTCAGAATCATACCTTCTGAGTGGATCTCATGCAAAATCACCTGAAGCTCCTAGACTTAACTGATCATTATCTCGGATCAACCAATTTGTAGCCCAGGAATTGGTTCACGATGAACTTTTTGGCTCCCGCATCCTCTATCTTTGTACTTCTTATCCATGGGCTCTCACAAATCTTTAGTGTTCTCTTTGTATTGTACACAGCAAACAACGAGTTGACAAGGTAGTTGAGGCAACTCAAAATGAATCCAAGCTTCTACTCTATTAATGTTCTAGACATCAATATCCTTAGCATGCTTGGAAAGGTCCTCGGTTAAGAACTGAGCCAGTTGAGCATGGTCAAGTAGAAGAGCATCTTCCGTTATCACCTCTTGAAGTTCAACCTAGTGAACTTTTCTCTTTAGTTTTTCTCCATGGTTGATTGGAGCATTTTCAATCTCAACAGAAATGAGTCAATTTCAAGATGACCTGAGTGGATAATCAAAGGCTACCAATGACGAGGTTGGTTTTGCCAAGTTTTTGGCCTTCTGTAGAGTCACCGACTGCAAAGTCCTAGTGAGTGGCCAAGTCTAGAAGAGTTCTCCCGAGTAGCTTCCGAGTCGGAAGAGGATGATGTCGAGTGCAGTCGAATGGATCTCGTGGGGAAGTAAAATGCTTCTAATTGTTCCTAAGATGAACGTCGAGTCGGTCCCAAGCTAAAGCCAAGTCGAGAAGAGATGTCCCAATTGCTCCTAGGCATCAAGGAGGGGTGCAAGTTTCCTGAATCATCAAGTTAGGAAACTATTGATGCTGAGTCGAGAAGGAAGATGTCAAGTGCTACTTCCAGTTAGGAAGCAAATAGTCGAGTCGAGAAAGGAGTTTCGCCAAGACCTGTGCTCAACAATTTCCTTAAAACAGATTAGTCTCGCCTCCAACTTTGCTTCAAGGTTTTCTCGAGTCGTATGTTTCCTAGGATATAATGACAAACGTCGATCTCCACCAAGCACTGATGGTCACGGCGAACTGAGTGGTACTCGAATGCTATTATGGATAGTTGAGGCGAGCAGGTGCACGACTAAGAGAAAAGAATAAGGTCACAACCTCATTACATAGGAGCGCTTATCCTAGGCGGAGTAAATTAATGTCTTTATTCACCCAACCATTTACTCGTCGACAAATATGGATCTAAATTAAGCTTAATTAATTCATCCGTTATACATTTGATTAAAAAATTATTCACACTGGTTGGTTCAACCACTTAGATAAATTTTATTTCAATCACTCCGACATTCAATGTGTACAAGTCACACTCATACACACAAGCCAACTTTGGTCGGTTCATCCACTTAGATAAATTTTATTTCAATCACTCCAACATTCAATGTGTACAAGTCACACTCATACACACAAGTCAACTTAGGTCGATAGTACCCTAAATTTGCATCTCCTTGACACCTATGCATAAGAGAATGCTTCTCTCCATATATTTATTCACATGCCAATACATGTGAGTTAATATAAATCAATCATAAGTTTTAGAGCTATCAACGTGGGACTAAAATTCCCATGCACATGCAATTGAGTCCTCTCCTTCCCTCTCTTGATTTCATTCATATTTTTAACTGTGACTTGACTAGATGTATTAACTTCAAGGTTGTGAAATTTAAATTTTATATTAAATGGGTTTAGTAAGAGTCATTGACACAAGAAATCTTGAAGTTACATGAGATGCAATTGATAGCAAATACCAAACCATTGACTCGTGTGAACTTGTTGGCCACTGGGAAAAAGAATTTCTAGGCATTGAGAAATTAGAGAAGTTTCTGGATGTCTCTAAAGAGGGATAAAAACTTATAGACATTAATGATAAGTACAAATTAAATTAAGATTTATTAAATAACACCTTAAAAAATGAAACTATTGATATTTCTCTTCTTTACAATAAATTATTTACCAACGTGATTCCAAACATATTAGTTTATTCCGTCACGGACAATGAATGTGTTTAATTAGTTTTCTTAATATTTATAATGATTATTTATATCCCTATTACAAATTTACATAAAATTACTCTTCCTTTGACAGCCAATATAGTTTTTATTAAAACTTAGTTAAATGCTAAATTATATTATATAATTTGTTTAATATTAAAGGTTCTAGACAATAATAAAGCTAAGATATTTGCATCATTCATTTCGCTATGTTAATAGTTAATTAAATTCTGATTAAAAATCAATGCAAACCTCTACCGTACGTTGGATATTTGTGACTTCCGCAGCGCGATGATGCATTCAAATTTTATTGGGTGGCAGGGGCCGAGAAAGAACGCCAGCTCTTATTGTGCCGTGCGTGAGCAAAACCTTGCCCGCCGATACACACCTCGTAAACCCAACCAACAGCCTGTCCAATTGCGCCTCAAGTCAAGTGCCATAACCACCATGGTCATCGTCTCCTGTTCAGTGTTCACAAGAAAGTGAAAGGAATTAAGCTCAGAAAACTCTGCCAGCCTGTGTGCCTGCTTCTCCCGTCTCTCTCTCTCTCTCCCTCTCTGCCATGGGGTATGGCGATGCCTGGAGTACACCTCTCCGAGCCCAGTCGTGTTTAAATCTGACAATTACTTTTCTAGGTGTTACGTTGCGGGGCACTGCAGTCGCTGCAGCGCGCGCGTCAGTCCTGCTGCGTCGTTGTGGCAGGCGATAGGTGCAGCTTTAACATAATAGTACCCTGGAATCAAGCAAAGCCTGACGTGCACACGAGAGGCGTGGAGGAGGGAATAAGTTAGACGATCGAGAGGAGAGATTAAAGAGGAGGTGTCGTGTCCAACGCTGCAATGAGGTGACGTCTCTAGCTAACTGCACCACCTCCTCCTAGGAATGCTGGGAAATGACCCGGGCATTTACAATGGAGGCTACGTCGACTCTAGTACTCGGGTAGACTTAGCGTACGTTTACCATTTATCTTTCATATTTTAATAAAACTTTATCTAATTTATTTATCACTCACGTGATTACTCCTAATATTGAGTTCTGACATGATTGACTATAATTATAAATATTATTATATAAAAATTTGAAAATTAAATTTAATAAAATTAATGTATATTTTTTTTCATATACTAATTACGGTATCTAAATTAATAATCTTCATAATTTACCTTTTCCTATTGATTTTGAGATGGATTAATGGGCCTCCAGACTATAGTGCAGCGGTAGGATAAATAGTCGTTATTCCAGGCATCCGCGGTTCGATCCCCAGCTACGGTATATTTGTAGGAATTTTTTTTCCAAATGAGACGCGAATGTAACGACCCACCTTCTGGTACTAAGCTTTAAGGCGATCTCTACCAACTGGGAGAATTTAAAAAAAAACTTATTTCGCTATTTACTGAACTAACAATTCATAATCATGTTGGAAGTACTAACCAGCCAAAATAAAACAAAAACTTTAATTTTATTAGCATGGCAGGATTTGATGCCCCAACCTCAACTTGCATGACTGAAGCACTAACCAGCAACTCTACATCACAATGTATTGTAAACTGGCACTAGTCGACTGGTATTCTATCAGTCGACTGTCTGAGGCGACGAAGCCTTCTGTACGATTTTGTTACTGGTCCCAGTCGACTGGTATCTGTCGCAGTCGACTGGTAGTTCTGAAATCTGAAAATTCAGATTCCAGAAACGTGCCAAAGTCAACCCACTTCGTGCCAAAAACCCCACAAACTCATATTTAAGCTTACTAACAGGTATACAATGATTCTAGGCCATATTCTACATGTTTCCATGACATTAAAGCATACTTTAATCATTTCTAAGCATGAAATTAGGAACATGAACTTTGTATCAACTTGCTACTAAAACTAGACATTGTTTCGGTCTAGATGCATCAATAGTAGCACTATAATATCAGAAATGGTTCCATGGCCTTAAATCATTCATTTTACTACTAATTAACATGCACTTGGAATGTATCATCCAACATATCAAAGGTACTTAAGATGCGGAAAATAGTAAATATGACAAGGAACTAATTTATTTAACATTCTTAATAATATGTCCTCTTAATGTAAGTTCCCAAGGTTCTTTCATTCCAAGTTTCCACCATCACACACTCCACCATCATCCCTGTGCTTCCGCTACTCTATTTTTCCTTTGCCTTTATCTGCAGTATAAGGAAAAATGAAACTATAAGCATAAAGCTTAGTAAGTACCATCCTACTCACAAAACAATGCATATCTCGAAACTCATGCTTTTGAAAACGCATGTAGGAAAAACATATTATACTTGTCATTTATTCTTGCTGAAACATATAATCTAAACAAATATCATGGCAGACTCATCATACTAAGCACATGAACTAAATCATGTTCCTATAACTAAATTCGCATGACATTCATAGAATTTACTAAACTAAGCATGATCTTAAAATTGTTTTCACTTAAAGTTATTACTGAACTTTTAAAACTTATACATATAATAAGTGAAAATAATAATCATGCTGTTGTGGGCCCGGCAATGTGCTGCTAATGCGCGCATCCCTAAATAGATCCAAGATAGCTAATCCCGAACCCATTAGGGTACTACTACTAGACAAACTAGGAGCCTAGGGGCAACTAGGAGCCCACCCATGGACGAACTAGAGTCCAAGCACATGTCATAAAAAGTAAAATACTTTCATAAATATTCTTTTCTTTAACTTTGCATCTACTAGGCGATCTAGAGCCTAGGGGCGATCTAGGAGCCCACCCAATGGACAAACTAGGGTTCATAAACATAAAACAAGGGTAGCTAACTTCATAACATGCTAAAACTCATATTAGAGTTTCTTAATATTTTCTCGAGCACCTTGCGTGCCTAAAAACTCTCCTTTTTCAGTTAAGGACACTTCCTAGGCACTCGACGGTGCGTCTAAACCCCAAACTAAAGGGGGAAGCACGTCCAGCCATCTAGTGGTGCCCTTAAAATCGGTAGAGGAAGTTAATCTGCACATATGGGCATAAAATTGCAATTAGATAAACTAGAACAATCAATCATACAAACGAAGCTACTTATACCGCAGGTGAGGGATACTTACATCCTACGCTTGTTCTTACAACTCTAGGGCGTAGGGTTTAGGGAGAGAGAAGGTCCTTGGAGTCTCGAAGAGGTTCTAATGACGAACTACTCCTTGAGATGATCCCCTAGCGCGCCCTCCTTCTTGAATCCGCCCCACACAAGCCTTGAACTCCTCCTTGCTTTGCCGTGAGTGAGGGAGAGAGGGAGACTCGGGAGAGGGAGAGGAAAATCGCGCAAGAGAGAGAGAGTCGGCAGTGAGAAGATGAGGGAAAGAATAAACCTAAAAACCCTTAAGTTTCCCTTTTATACTTATGGAAAAATTTAACTAACATCACCTTATTTATCTTGTCCTCTATTTTGTTTCAATGAAAACATACCATCCCACTTGGTAAGTCTATTTTTCTCTCATGCTCAAACCTCATTTAAGTCTTTTTACTGCGTATTCTATTTTTATTCCTTTTTGCCTTATTTGTCCATGGAAAAATTCTATAAAACTATCCATAAATTCAGAATTAATTTTAGGATATTTCTAAAATTAGTTTTGAGAATTTTCGGGCGTTACAGCGAACCCTGAGACGCTGAACTTCTAGACCGCCTACCGTGAATGTTTCTTAATTTATCTTGGCGATCGATGGGAAATTTTAGTAAGGCCGAACCGATCATCTGAGATTGAAAAAATCTCATTAATTATTTTTTTTAAAATAGATTAACGGAAACATTGAAAGCAAATAAATATCTTTTGCCACCTAGTGTCGTCTAATCCAAAAGGATGGAATTAGATTAGGAGTATTGAGAACGAAACAAATTGAGTTCGAATAAGTGAAAGCAAACGCATGCATGGCCTGACCAAAAAATTTATGCATGTCAATGTTATATATTGAAAACTATCGAAGTTTAGTTTATGGAGAGTTTAGCTTATCTGTGGGGACTTAAACAAATTGGCTGTTAGGTTTTAAGACGTCCTAAAATGGTGTAGGAGTCTTAATTAAAGATGCCTTAATATTTGGTATTTCAAATTGTGTAGTTGACCGATGAATATTGATTGGACAAATATAGTTGAAATGGAACTTGAATATCACGTCTATGCCAATTTTTAGTAAACCAATTCATGTTCAAGCAACTAAAAATAGCACATTTATTTTTATTCTCACACTTACAACGTCTATAACCTTAGCAAGCAATTAGTGGAAAGTTCTGTCTGGTGAATTAGTCAAATAATAATTTATTAGTTTACCAAATCCTTGATCAAATCTTTCAATTCTACGAAAACCCAACACTTGAAGGTTAATCGGTTAACTTCCGGGACAATGCATGGTCTAGTAATTAGACTTTTCAATAAATAATCAAGAGATCTAAGATTTGAATCTAGCTATAATACATGACAGATGATTCTTTCTTTCGATTAAAAGTGGGTCTAAAAAATTTGACTATCAAAATGGACCTCTATGAATATTTTTCGTGTCGGTGGGAAACTTCTGTAAGACTGAATTGATCACCTCTAGAATTAGTTAGTTCGAAAAATTAAATATCTAAATTACTAAAAAAATAAATTAAAAATTAATCAACTGAAATTATCATTTGAGATAAGTGTTATTATCTTTTGTCACGTCTTAAAATTGTGATTAATAGAATGGATTGGAGATCACTTGGTAAAATAAAGCATTGTTAATTAGGTATTTAATTAGAATTTGAATTTTGAATTGCATTGTTAGGTATTTTTTTTGTTTGATGTTATACGACTTATGTGGGCTTGTTAACTAGTGCCTAGAATATATATATATATATATATATATATATATATATATATATATATATATATATATATATATATATATATATTATATATATTATACGACTTATGTGGGCTGTTAACTAGTGCCTAGAATATATATATATATATATATATATATATATATATATATATATATATATAATATATATATTTTGTGAAATCAATGAATGAACATTGAACTATTCCAGAAAGGTATTATTTTATATTGCTTTTAGAGATTCTTCCCTAGCACTGAGAATAATTTTCCATTTGAAAATTAACTATGTGAAAAAGGTCTTGGCATGCCAAAAGTTGAAAATGTGTGATCTCAACTTTACTTTTGATTACGTAAATAACTTAGCGACGGTAAATTAATATCCATACTAATTAGCGACGAAGATATAATTTCCATTGTTAATTCGATAAATGAAGCTTGTTAATGTATTAGCAAAAAATATTAAAATCCGTCCGTAATTTTCATTATTTTTAAAAAAAACTATCCATTTTCATCCATTTTTCCTGTTTACATCCAAATGGAATCAAATATAATTATTTGTGTTTTTATAACAAACTCACAATGCAATCCATATCAATAAGCTCATAATACAAAATCATATTAACAAACATTCATATCAGCTTAAACAATTCAATCCATACACACAAAAAAATATAACATCTAAAACTAATACAATCTATTGTATAATACATCCAAACTTTGGACACAAAATTTATATCATCCATACAAGATATTTTAATGAAATCTAATATAAAATAAACTTGAATCAGGTACAAAATAAGATATGATAAGTTGTGAATACAATTATAGATTTTGAAGTTAAAGTATAAAAGATAATTACTTATCATAAACTAATACCAACTAGCAATGGCGTAGCTAGAATTTTTAATAAGAGAGGGCGAATTCAATAAATTAACAAAATAATACAACACAAAAAAATATATAATAAAAGTCATATATTAGCTCATATATTTTTACAATATCACTCTTCGAGATTTCATACTTTGAAAATATTGAATAATAGCTTCATTATCAACGGTATATGGTATCAAATAATCATTTATCATATCATCTCCTAACCGGTTTGAAAGTGAAATTTTGATTATTTTCATTGCTAAAAACACTCTTTCTACAATTGCAGTTGCAACAGATAATAGCAATGCTAACTTCAATAGTAAATATACCAAAGGATGCAGTCAATGTTTCTTCAATTGAACCATCCTTTTAGCAAGCTAGCTAATCCCCACAACTTTAAAAATATTGATTGCTACTCCGCATATCAAAAATAAAATTATCAAGTTGGTGCTCAAGATATATTAACTCTATTGGGGGAATATTTGATGGATAAAACTGAGCAAACTGAAATAATTTTCTCTTATCATAAGCAAAGAATAAATTTGATGGATCAAGACAAGCCATACATAACAACAATTATGTGTTCACCTCGTTAAACCGATTGTTCAACTCTTGAAGTTGCAAATCTATCACTTCATAAAATGTTTCAACGCGGTAAAAGTGAAGATTTATCTTTCCTTCAATATTTCGTCATGATCTCCCATGAAAGACGAATAAGTCTTCCATATGGAAGGTGACTATCTCATATATAACACAAAATAAAGATACTTCATTCAGTAATAAATCTCAACCATCATCTCTCATAGTTTGTAGTTAATATTTGCTTGATCTTGTAAGAATCATGACATTTACAATGTCTTGATCTTTTCTTTGTAAAGCTTGTGATAAATCATTTATGATTCCCAAGATATTCTTCATTTAAGTGTATCTGAAATATAAACTCATATTTTCCAATCAATTTCAACAGATTATTTACTTGCACCCTTTGCCTGTGATCTTTTCCCTCCTCTTCAACAAATAAAAGGACATCAATAATTGAAAGATACAAGCATATCAAACTCAACAATGTAGTATAATGTGAATCCCAATATATACTACCAGCTCTTTTTAATGTCTTCTCTTGATTCTTACCTTGTCCAGTGAAGATGTCACCATTATAAATTCCTTTAATAATTTTTTCAAATTGTTTTTCATGAAGTATGTCTCTTCGCTTGCATGATGCTCCAATAATATTGTTCAATTGTGCAACCACATCAAAAAAAATTAGAAATTCTCATGTGATTTTCAGCAACAGCAACATGTGTAAGCTGCAATTGATGAGCAAAACAATTAACATAATAAGCAAACTTATTCTCCATCATAATTAAGCTTTTTAAGTCATTAAATTCTTCTCTCATGTTGCTAGCTCCATCGTATCATTGCTCTCTCAAATTAGATGTAGATAATCCATGTTGGCATAAAAAACAATCAATAACAGTCTTAAGTGATAAGGCAGTAGTGTTGCTTACATGTACAATGCCTAGAAAGCGTTCAATAATATTTTCCCTTTCATCTACAAACCGTAAAACAACTGTCATTTGTTTTTTAACTGATATATCACGAGCTTCATCAACCAATATAGTAAATAATTTATCACCAAGATCTCCAAGAATAGAATTAGCAGTTATGTAGGCAATAGATCTGATAATATCTTGTTGAATATCAGACGATGTCAATTTGAGGTTTGAGGGAGTATTGTCCAGTATAACTCTATTGATATCCTCATTATAATCAGCAAGAAATCTTAACAGTTCAATAAAATTACTATGATTGAGTGAGTTTGTTGATTCACCATGACCACGAAATGCTAATCCTTGACACACAAGGAATCTTATGCAATCAATTGATCTTGTCAAACGAGCACGATAATTGGTAGCTACCTGATTAGACTGATTGACCAAACAAGTTTCAATATGTTATTTTTGATTTATCAAGTCATAAGCCGCCATCATATACCTGTTGTGAATGCTGCTCTAATTTCCAACATGTTTATGAAAATTTTCTTTTTTTCTCCAATTTTTAAATCCCTCAGTAACAAAAGAATCTCCACCACTTTGACCATCATATTCCACTTTGAATAAATAGCAATAAAGACAAAAGGTCGTGCCTTTTGCGATACTATATTCTAGCCAATTAGGATGAAGACTAAATGATATAGTTTGAAATCTTCGTTTCTCCTTTGAACAAGAACGCTAAGGAAATTCATAATTCTTAGGCTTAAACAGACCTTTTTGAAAATAGTAACGTCGAACAATCTCCCTTAATTAACATTATACTCAAGGATGTGCTTTCTTTGACCAGGATCACTAGGATACTCATTTGAGTCAACATTAGGAGGCGGAGGAGGAGGTGGTGGAGGAGGAGAAGACATGTTTGAAGTAGGTTTATCTCGTATTTTCTTAAAATACTTCAACATTGCTATTGCACCTAATTGATCATCAACATAATATTTTAGAAACATAATCACCTAATTTAATGACTATCATTTTCTAACAATTCATATTAAAAAATAAATAACAAATTAAATAAAATTGATAAAACGGCAATTTACCAAAAGGCGCACCCAAAAATAGGTATTTACCAAAAGGCGTCCCATGGTTTCAATGTTACCAAAGGGCGCACATATTTTAGTAAACTTCCTCTTATACCCCTACTGTCAATCAAGTACTGCATGCAATTCTCTTTCCCTTTCTCTTTCTCTTTGTCAGTAACGAATTTCGAGATGGACGTACGTACCTTTCTCAAAAAGATGTTCCTTTATATTTTGATAATAATATTATGGAACATTTCTCAAAACAAAAAAATATTAAAATTAATTAAAATATTTTTATTAAATAAAAACTAAAAGAACATTTCAGCCGCCCACGTTGGGCCTGAAATGATTCCATTTCAGGCCCAACGTGGGCCTGAAATGTTTCCATTTCAGGCCCAACGTGCCCAATATTAAGGGTCTTTTCTCGATTCTTTGTTATTACATTTTAACACCTCGGAGAAGTCCAAATAAACAATGGATAGCAAATTTGAACTCCTTGTAACCTCAGAAATCCACAGGAACTGAAATTTTTACAATCGGAGCTCTCTAGGTCAATCAGTGGCCTTTTGGAGTCATTGGGGCCTGAAATGTTTCCATTTCAGGCCCACGTTGGGCCTGAAATGGAAACATTTCAGTTCCTGTGGATTTCAGTTCCTGTGGATTTCTGAGGTTACAAGGAGTTCAAATTTGCTATCCATTGTTTATTTGGACTTCTCCGAGGTATTAAAATGTAATAATGAAGAACCGAGAAAACATCACGTTGGGCCTGAAATGGGCACGTTGGGCCTGAAATGGTTCCATTTCAGTCCCAATAACCCTAAAAGGCCTAATGTGTCAAAATTCACTATTTGACCTAGAGAGCTCCGATTGTAAAAATTTCAGTTCCTGTGGATTTCTGAGGTTACAAGGAGTTCAAATTTGCTATCCATTATTCATTTGGACTTCTACGAGGTATTAAAATGTAATAATGAAGAACCGAGAAGAAATCACACATTAGGCCTTTTAGGGTCATTGGGCCTGAAATGGTTGGACACCTATTGCATTGGTGATATCTAATATATAGATGTTTGGACACCTAAAATATCATCTCCTACCTCTGACCTCTCTATTCATATGAAATTTTCAGAAATCCAGATATGGGAGGTCCATCAGAGAGTTTTGACCAAAACTCACTGATATTTCTAAACTACTCCTATTTGATTGGTGATATCTAATATATAGATGGTTGGACACCTAAAACATCATCTCCTACCTCTAACCTCTCTATTCATATGGAATTTTCAGAAATCCAGATATGGGAGGTCCATCAGTGGGTTTTGGTCAAAACTCACTGATATTTCTAAACTACTCCTATTTCATTGATGATATCTAATATATAGATGTTTGGACACCTAAAACATCATCTCCTACCTCTAACCTCTCTATTCATATGGAATTTTCAGAAATCCAGATATGGGAGGTCCATCAGTGGGTTTTGGTCAAAACTCACTGATATTTCTAAACTACTCCTATTTGATTGGTGATATCTAATATATAGATGTTTGGACACCAAAAACATCATCTCCTACCTCTAACCTCTCTATTCATATGGAATTTTCAGAAATCCAGATATGGGAGATCCATCAGTGAGTTTTGACCAAAACCCACTGATATTTCTAAACTACTCCTATTTGATTGGTGATATCTAATATATAGATGGTTGGACACCTAAAACATCATCTCCTACCTCTAACCTCTCTATTCATATAGAATTTTCAGAAATCCAGATATGGGAGGTCCATCAGTGGGTTTTGGTCAAAACTCACTGATATTTCTAAACTACTCCTATTTGATTGGTGATATCTAATATATAGATGTTTGGACACCTAAAACATCATCTCCTACCTCTAACCTCTCTATTCATATGGAATTTTCAGAAATCCAGATATGGGAGATCCATCAGTGAGTTTTGACCAAAACCCACTGATATTTCTGAAAACCCACTGAGTTTTGACCAAAACCCACTGATGGACCTCCCATATCTGGATTTCTGAAAATTCCATATGAATAGAGAGGTTAGAGGTAGGAGATGATGTTTTAGGTGTCCAAACATCTATATATTAGATATCACCAATCAAATAGGAGTAGTTTAGAAATATCAGTGAGTTTTGACCAAAACCCACTGATGGACCTCCTATATCTGGATTTCTGAAAATTCCATATGAATAGAGAGGTTAGAGGTAGGAGATGATGTTTTAGGTGTCCAAACATCTATATATTAGATATCACCAATCAAATAGGAGTAGTTTAGAAATATCAGTGGGTTTTGGTCAAAACTCACTGATGGACCTCCCATATCTGGATTTCTGAAAATTCCATATGAATAGAGAGGTTAGAGGTAGGAGATGATGTTTTAGGTGTCCAACCATCTATATATTAGATATCACCAATCAAATAGGAGTAGTTTAGAAATATCAGTGAGTTTTGACCAAAACCCACTGATGGACCTCCCATATCTGGATTTTTGAAAATTCCATATGAATAGAGAGGTTAGAGGTAGGAGATGATGTTTTAGGTGTCCAACCATCTATATATTAGATATCACCAATCAAATAGGAGTAGTTTAGAAATATCAGTGGGTTTTGGTCAAAACTCACTGATGGATCTCCCATATCTGGATTTCTGAAAATTCCATATGAATAGAGAGGTTAGAGGTAGGAGATGATGTTTTAGGTGTCCAAACATCTATATATTAGATATCACCAATCAAATAGGAGTAGTTTAGAAATATCAGTGAGTTTTGACCAAAACCCACTGATGGACCTCCCATATCTGGATTTCTGAAAATTCCATATGAATAGAGAGGTTAGAGGTAGGAGATGATGTTTTAGGTGTCCAAACATCTATATATTAGATATCATCAATGAAATAGGAGTAGTTTAGAAATATCAGTGAGTTTTGACCAAAACCCACTGATGGACCTCCCATATCTGGATTTTTGAAAATTCCATATGAATAGAGAGGTTAGAGGTAGGAGATGATGTTTTAGGTGTCCAACCATCTATATATTAGATATCACCAATCAAATAGGAGTAGTTTAGAAATATCAGTGAGTTTTGGTCAAAACTCACTGATGGACCTCCCATATCTGGATTTCTGAAAATTTCATATGAATAGAGAGGTCAGAGGTAGGAGATGATATTTTAGGTGTCCAAACATCTATATATTAGATATCACCAATGCAATAGGTGTCCAACCATTTCAGGCCCAATGACCCTAAAAGGCCTAATGTGTGATTTCTTCTCGGTTCTTCATTATTACATTTTAATACCTCGTAGAAGTCCAAATGAATAATGGATAGCAAATTTGAACTCCTTGTAACCTCAGAAATCCAAAGGAACTGAAATTTTTACAATCGGAGCTCTCTAGGTCAAATAGTGAATTTTGACACATTAGGCCTTTTAGGGTCATTGGGACTGAAATGGAACCATTTCAGGCCCACGTTGGGCCTGAAATGGTTCCATTTCAGGCCCAACGTGCCCATTTCAGGCCCAACATGATGTTTTCTCGGTTCTTCATTATTACATTTTAATACCTCGGAGAAGTCCAAATAAACAATGGATAGCAAATTTGAACTCCTTGTAACCTCAGAAATCCACAGGAACTGAAATTTTTACAATCGGAGCTCTCTAGGTCAATCAGTGGCCTTTTGGAGTCATTGGGGCCTGAAATGGAAAGATTTCAGGCCCACGTTGGGCCTGAAATGTTTCCATTTCAGGCCCACGTTGGGCCTGACGTGGGCCTGAAATCTTTCCATTTCAGGCCCCAATGACTCCAAAAGGCCACTGATTGACCTAGAGAGCTCCGATTGTAAAAATTTCAGTTCCTGTGGATTTCTGAGGTTACAAGGAGTTCAAATTTGCTATCCATTATTTATTTGGACTTCTCTGAGGTGTTAAAATGTAATAACAAAGAATCGAGAAAAGACCCTTAATATTGGGCACGTTGGGCCTGAAATGGAAACATTTCAGGCCCACGTTGGGCCTGAAATGGAATCATTTCAGGCCCAACGTGGGCGGCTAAAATGTTCTTTTAGTTTTTATTTAATAAAAATATTTTAATTAATTTTAATATTTTTTTGTTTTGAGAAAGGTTCCATAATATTATTATCAAAATATAAAGGAACATCTTTTTAAGAAAGGTACGTACGTCCATCTCGAAATTCGTTACTGACAAAGAGAAAGAGAAAGGGAAAGAGAATTGCATGCAGTACTTGATTGACAGTAGGGGTATAAGAGGAAGTTTACTAAAATATGTGCGCCCTTTGGTAACATTGAAACCATGGGACGCCTTTTGGTAAATACCCATTTTTGGGTGCGCCTTTTGGTAAATTGCCGTTGATAAAACTAACTTGAGAGTGAATGATCCTTTATTTTTCACACATATTAATAGAGATACTGAGTCAAATGTTTATCTTATAAAAACATGCTTTTCTAGTTATATAACTATCCAATTTTAATTTTTATTATAAAGACTATTTCTTTCATATGCATGTGCTTATTATAAGATGTTCGTATAAATTATAAGATGAGTTGTCCATATAATAATAAATAATGTGATTCAATCAATCAAATTTGATCGTCAATAAAATTAATCACATTAATATAACAAATCAAACATCAAATGAACATCTTAATATCGGTAAACATTTGACATACTTGACCAACAAACAAAATCATAAATATATGTAGAATTAACAATATATATATATTAAATACTTAAATTAATAATTGAAACAAGCAAGAAATTTTCACCTCAATAAAAAATGCTTGTTGTGGAGCGCCGGCGAAGTGATGAGGATAGCGTTAGCAGCAAACGATAGTGGCGCTAGCAACGGCGTGCGAAGTCAACGATGTGGTTGACAACGAAAACAATGTGCGGTGAAAGATTTTGAGGATAAAATTAGGATTAAAAAATAAAATGGAAATTAGGGGAGGAAGAAGATTATGAGATAGAGAAAAAAAGGAAAAGGAATTAGGGGAGGAAGAAGAAAAAAGAGAGAGGGAAAAAAAGGTTTGATGGGAGAAGGGAAAAAAACTTCGAGAAGGGGGGGGGGGGGGGGCGGAATAGCATCGGCGGCGTGAGAAAGCAAAGAGAAGAAAGAAAAGAGTTTACGTTGGATTTTAATTGGATTTTTTTTTTCAAAAAAGTTCAGTTATAACTAAGTCTTTTTTTAATAGTATATCTCACTTTAGATTTTGGATATCTTGATATGGTGATAGAAATTTACTTGATCCTGAAAAATTATAATACAATTAGAGATGCATATAATTTTAAAAATAAATAATAACATTTTTTTACTAAATCACATGGAAAAATTAAAAGCTAAGATAAAGGATAACATACCTCCAAATGATTTACTCAGCAGGAGAATCGTCAAAATCCTCAATATCCTAGGACCCCAAACAATGAGGGTGCAATATCTATGAATCAAGAGTGAACGCTATTGTAAACACTTACATATAGCGAACTATCTCCTTAGTTTAAGCCTGTTGCTAGTGCATCTCGCATGCCTGTGCGTCCCTCTCAACCATCGTCTCCTCCAATGACAAGAGTCAAGGACAAGAGCCAAGTCTGCAAATCTTGATTTTCTACCCACAATGCTTGTACCTTAGTAAATGACGAGGAGGAACTAGGACTCCCGTGATCCTGGAGCCCTCATCCAATTAAAGACAACTTTAGCCTAAGAGCCAAGCCCATAAAGGAAGGTTTCCTTCCATCTACCGACGATATCATAATAAATGTCATTAACCTCATCAGTGGAAAGAGGATGTGACCCTTCTCCCTGTGAACTAGGTTGAGACGCCTATGCAATTATATTGGGCATTACTTCCCGTATCAAAATAATGATTTTATTAATCTTCATATAAAATCTACAAATATTCACAAAAGTTAATATTCTTACATTAATTGTTGAGGATCATAGATTGATAAATGATCTATCCTTTGTCCTATGAGTCTTGTTAAATACCTTCCAACAAATGACAGGTCTCTGTAATTCGGCAGTTTGCATACAAAGAATGTAAGCATATTAAAACTAATAAAAAAATACATGTAAGAAATTTTTATATAACTTAATTTTAAACTTACCTAGTCAGAAGTATGCTTTACAATAGAATGAGATCTAACAGTATGCTTTGCAGATCCGGTGCTTGATCCAGCAGACTCTGAATTGAGATTGCCTCGACCAATCGCTGAATTGTACTGCCAATGCTTGCCAACCCAAATGGCAAGCCTGGCCTCCCAAACTGCAAGAGGGACTCACTCAAATGGCCGGGTGCTCCTCCTCCTCCACTTGTATAACATATCCTTGTATAGTCTAATGTAGTAGTTCTTTTTTTTTTTTAATTTGGCCTCATGGTCCTCTTGTCCCAAACATACCTCTTCTGCAATAATAGATTTTGATAATTAGTATCATGTTAGTTTTAAACTATAAAATACTTATCAAAAATTCACCATAATAGAAGTCCTTCATGTCATGGTTTACAAGCCTTCATGTATTACCAGATGAGGGTAATCGTTCTTTAAACTTCTTGGATATATAGGTTGTGGCCTAATAGTAATCTGGGACAAAGCTACATGGAAAAATATCATGTATAAATATGTGTGATAAATATAAAAAGATTAAGTATTGGAATAATTATTAAACACATAAAAACTTACCGATCACCAAAAACTCTCAAAACAATCTAGCTATCATGTGATATATGTTCTGATAGTATGATTAATCACAGTATAAGACATACATTTGAAATATACCATGATATTGTTATTAATTTTTAATCACATGGTATACCATGACATTGTCATAGTGATCAAGTTTGAGTTCGTACAAGGAAGAATAGGTTCGCTAAACATTATACTAGGTGGCAAAAGGCCCATTCCAGGTCAACACGGAGAATATAAATCACGGTGGTTATTAGTTCGATGTCGTGGCTAGCGCATGGGGAGGGCGGACACACTGCTTTATCATATTTTAACCCTCGTATCTCAATGTGGCAATATCATACCCTAACCATCAGTCCATCCTATAAGGGCCACTAAACATCATACTAGATTGCATCTTTAGGAGATGAATTATTACAAATCATTGCTTATATCATAATAACGCTTACAAGTTTGACATGCTAGATGAGTATAACACACGTGCTACATTTAACATTTTTAATCTTTCTTCATTTTATATAGGTGTTGAAGATTTGAGGATGAGTTTTTTTTATGAAGTAGGGGTCGAGACTGATGGAGACTGGCTGCGACCAAACATTCTAAGGATGAGAATCAAGCTAGGTCATAGAAAGAAAGGAGTATCACATTCTAAGATTTCTTGATGTCCAATCACACATTCATGGAAACTAATTACAAAGGCTAGATCTAAGAAGATGAAATAAGTACTTCATGAGTTGATTGAAGATGTTAGGCCTAGGTTTCAATTGAAGCAGATTTAGACAAAAGCAAGTCATACAACCTTATCAACCTAATTCAAATCGTAGGTGAATTTAATTAGTCCCTTTGTATCAATGTATAGGTCTTAATTTAACCTTTATTTGGGTTGTAATGATAATTTGAGTCCAATCTAAGTAAAATGGGCTCACTTTAGGCCTAATAAGAGGCAGCAACCACATATGAATGAAATGTTTATTCTCAATTCAAAATAGGAGAGACTTTTACTTGTTATTATTATTTTTTATTGAATTAAGTTTATCAAGGTAATCCTTACCATGTTCATACAACTTATCAACTTACATCCTTAGTTTGTGTTGTTTTATATCTTATATACTTTATGTGTAGGCTTCCCTAAGCATTTGGTCTAGATTTTATCATTCATATTATAGATTTAAATTTTTTCTAATTTCTATCAACAATTTAGTATAGGTAATTAGATATTATTTTTATCATGTTCTACTCCATACGATGGTAAAAAAATAATTTGACCCACTCCGGATATTTCTCACTGTCTATTCTTAGATTATTATGAAGAGAAGTAAATCACGAATAATTACTAACTCGAATTAGTAATTAAAATTGATCTTCAGACCTCATAATGATAATACTTCCTCATTAGTCATTTATCTATTCCGAGAAAATCATCTTCTACTTAAGAAATGGTAAGAGACGTAGGGGCAGCCCAGAGGGTAGGCTGGCAAGGCACCTACTCAGGGCCCCACTATGAGTGGGGCCCTAACTATAAATATTATTATATATATAATATCTATACAATTACGTTGAGGTTTTTTCATTTCTTTTTAGAAATTCAATATTTCTTCAGTTTCTTTTTAATTTTTTTTTAAAATTTTTTTTCTCTTCATCTCCTCTCTCTCTTTGACCATCTCTGAACAAACAACAAAGCTAGGGTAAAAGCCCTCTTCACCACCATAATGTCCTCCCTCTCCGATTTCTCTCTCTCATATCCTTGCTTGCAAGGCAATTCCCCTTTCACTTTTAGATCCTTCTCTCTATTTAATTTTACTGACTATTTCTATGACCATAACAACAACTGAAAGGAACTTTGCAAATTAAAATTATTGAAATCATAATTGAGAATTATAATGAATCAAGAGAGATTGAATAATTTAGAAATTCTTTACACAAAAAAATATTTATATGAGGATATCTCATACATAATTGATGACTTTGCTAAAAAAAAAATACAAGAACAGTTCATTTTAAATAATATTGATTATTGATTAAGTTATTTTGAGTAATTATGTAAAATATTATTTAATGTGTAATTTTTTCAATTACATATTGTGATTTACTTTGATTATAATATAAATTAATTTTTAATATATATTTGACTTTTCACGTTATGTAAACGGGTAGACCTAAATAGCTAAATTTATAATTTTGCCTTGGGCCTATGTTTTCTTAGGACCGCCTTTGAAGAGACGATTCGCTCATCCTTAGTATCTTACTAATCTATCTTAGGTCAACACGACATTTTCTACCTATGAGGTCATATGTGCAAGTGAAGTGGAATAAATGCAGATAAATGTGATATTTCAAATGGTTTTAAATGTGAAATTTAAATGGAGAAATAACTGAATTTTCAAGACTTTTGACCTTTTATTCGGGTCGATTATAAAAAAAATTAATTGAAGTAAATAAACATTCTATAACAACTAAAAAAATGAAAAATATTCTTCACACTTTTGGATTCCCTGGTGGGCTGGTGGCTGGTGCCGCGAATTAATCTCGTGGTAAAAGCCCCGACTCAGGCCGTATTTATAAGTACCGGAACTCGATCCACAAACCCTAAGACGGTGCCGAGCCATGCAGCACCAATTCCACTCCCCCTGCCACCACCATGGTCGCCATCACCACCACCACCACCACCACATTCCTCTCTTTGTACTCTGCCCTTGCGCTTGCCATCAATGCCACCATCAGCATCACCAGTTATCTTCACCGAGTTCTCCCTTCCTTCCCAAGCCTTCAGCCATTGCTTGTTCTACTTTGCCTCACCTTTTATCAAATAGATCCTCTCCACGTCCCCTCCATGACCATTTATCCCAAAGGCATGACCGTGCCCAAAACTCGAGAGTGGCGGATGAGGCCAAAGTTGCGGAATTTTCTGCTGCTGAGTATGCTTTCGTCACCGTTAAACTATGTCTCTGATTATGTTTCGGTTCCATAATTTCGCTATCGGCGTTCAATTTTCTGACCACGTGATACTATAAAAGGAAGCCTTTTTGAAGAATCATTCATTCTATTTGCCATTCCTTGAACGTATGATGCTTAATTGTTTGCGTTCAGAGTATTTATCTCTTACTTTTTGTCTATTTTATCATCTTTTAATACTCTCGGATTCGAAAATGACTCGCTTTAGAAACACTAGGGATATTTACCATGAATGATCTTATATTAACCTTTAGAAGACAGCAAAATATAATGCTAATTGAACAAAAAATAGTGAACTGGAACCTAGAATTAAAATGAAAAGCAGTAGGAAAATATGAACTGCATATTAGTAGTTGCAAGATTCTAATTAACTGCGTGCTTGATTGAATCTGGCAGTAAATGCTACAAATGGAATTATAGCTAGGTTCTGGCTTTCATCCAACATGGATTCACATGGTTATCATGCTCAATGAACTTTACTTTGAATCATTGAGGCTATTGAATATCATTTGCATTTGTTCTTAATTTTCTAGTTTAAATTAAGAGTCAATTTGTTAAAACCATAGCATGATGTATGATGGCTGCAAATGGAGTATCTATTTCCTATTAATAATGTCTAGGAAATGGTAGGTGTGTGATGGAGACATGTGGCAATCTCCATTGGAAGTTTAAAAATGCAAAAATAAAGATTCTAAAGCTCAATTATCAATTTGGCTTATCTTAGAAGATGACAAACTTAGTTGGGAAATGATATAAAGTTCTTCAATTCCAAAGGGCTGAGTCAAAAGTCAGCTATAAATGTCCAACAATTCCAATGTCCTTTAACATCCCATGCTTGGAAAATTGTAGCATCTTTATGAGTTTTCTATGTTTCCTATGTGTCCTTTGTTTTTTTTTTGAAGAGTCCATCTACTAGCATCTTTATAAGTCTTTTATGTTTCCTATGTGCCTTTATGAGTTCTTTGTGTTTCTGATGAGTTTATCTATTAGTATAAAAAATGTATACTTCTGTAATGCTAGGATACTAGATTTTGAGAGTTCTCTTAGATTGTGTGGTGTAATCTTCTTATGGTGTAATGCTTAGGAACCCTTAGTGCGATACCTAAGCTTCTATAATCTCTCTACAATACTTTACCACTTGATCCCAGATTTTTGCTCCCCAAACCTTTTGATATTTAGGATCAGAGTTTAAGCTAATATGTTTACAATATCCAAGAGGAGCTTTAGAGGTAAGTTGATGCAATGAGATACTTAGTCGCATGATGGAACGTTTTGATGGCTAAATGGTGTGGAAACCATGATTTTTCAATCTAAAGGCCATCAAGCCTAATGAGATCAAGGAAAGACATATCAAGAAAACAACAACTTGATTCGAGAAGTGTTTTCAACACAACAACAACTTTTTCTAGTGGGCTAGAGAATTTCTTGAAGCGAAAAACAATTACTAAGATACTGCTGTAGATATTACAAAGAAAGTTTGAACTGAGGTGCCAAATTTTGAAGGGAAAGTGAACCTACTTTATTTGCTATTTGGCTTCCAGCAATAGAAGATTATTTTGACTGGTATAATATGCAAATATTCGAAGAGTAAGGTTTGCTCGAATGGAGCTTGTGGGTTTAGCAAAAAATATGTGGACTGGTGTGAAGCAAACATAAGGAGATTGAGGTAGCTGCCAATCAACTCATGGTAGGAGATGAAAGCTAAACTAGAGAATTATTTGCTAACAAATTATTATGATAAATTATATATCAATTTATTAGTTGAAAGCAGATTAACTTGTCTGTAGTTGAGGATATGTAGAAGTTCAATGAGTTAAAGACGAGGAGTCAAATTGTTGAAGAGAACAAACAACTCTTGCAAGGTTTAAAGCTTGACATCAAAATAGAATTATTAAGACAACCACCTTACAACTCGGAACAAAATTTCCAAGTTGCCTTGGATGTAGGAGTATTACGGTTATCTATTTGGTAAAAAGCTTAGAGTTTCAACGATGAATAAAGGGATCTCTAAAGCCAACTAGCAAGTAAGAGGAGGATATGTCAACCCATTTAAATAAACTGACTCTAAACCACGCATGAAGCCATCCAAGTTAAATAACACTGGCAACAAATGCTTCTAGTGTCAACAACTCGACAATGTCTTATAATTATCCTAAAAGGAATTTACATATTGGATTAGAGAATCTTGATGATGCAGAAATCAAAGTGATGAAGGAGATGGAAATTCTTTAGACTATAGAGTTTATATTGAAGATGATCTAGAAGAAGATGAAGACACTTCTTTGACACTGTTGTTAGGTGTATTCTTACTATCCAAACGTCGAAGGTGAAGATTGGCGGCGGACATCTTTTTTCAAATATTGATCCATGGTAGGAATCAAGTACAACCGACCCCACCTAGTGGGATATGACTTGGTTGTTGTTGTTGTTGGTAGGAATCAAGCACATAAGCTTATCCACATACACTAATCATGTTCAACAACAAGAAAGTTTTGTTGAAACCCATGCCAACTACTGAAATAAAGAAATATAAGCAAGAGAAGGCAAAGAATGCTGCTAATAGTGAAAATTCTCTTCACATTCTAACCAAGTAAAATTATCAGTAAGAGAGAAAGAAAGTTCTGCTATATATGCTCTTATAATAGAAGTCAAAGAAGTATCTGCAACCAAAATTTCCTTAGTTCTTTTGGAAATCACTATCTTATTGAATGACTTTTCTAATGTGGCTCCAGAAAAAAATAAAACCCCAATGAGCTTCCACCAATGCATAAAATTCAACATGCTATTGATTTTGTTCCAAGTTCACAACTTCCAATCTACCAACTTATCAAATGAATCTAAGTTGTCACGCAGAATTAAAAATGCAAGTGGATGAATTGATATCCAAGAGTTTCATTCTAGAAATTCTAAGCCTACGTGTTGTCCCTGCATTATTGACACTAAAGACAGATGGTAGATGATGTATGTGCATTAACATTCATGTGATCAACAAGATCATTATTAAAGATAGATTTCTAATTCCTCGCCTTGATGATGTGCTGGATATGTTAGCGAGTTCTTATATCTTTTCAAAAATTAATTTGAAAAACGGGTATTATCAAATACGCAAAAAGCCTGGAGATAAATATAAGATAGCTTTCAAGACTAAAGATGACCTCTATGAATGACTTGTTATGTCTTTTGGTCTTTTTGACACTTCTAGCATATTTATGTGTTTTATGAATCAGGTACTACAACAATTTATGAGGAAGTTTTTGTTATTTACTTTGATGACATCTTAATTTATAGCAAAAGTAAAGATCATTTTACCCATTTGCAACAAGTTATGTGAATTCCTCACAGAGAGAAGCTCTACATAAATTTAAAGAAATGCTTCTTTATGATGGGTTTTGTGGTGTTATCCAGAGTTGATCCTGGTAAAGTAAAAGCTATCCTAGAGTGGTCATTGCCTACGATATGATGTCGCAAACTGCAAGTGCTATACTAGAGTGGTGATAAAAATTGTATTTCTCCAATAGTAATAAAAAGTATCGATCCCACGAAAATTAAAAATCAATTACCGATTTATGATGTGAATATAGTTGTCTAGAGAATCTGAAAGTTGTGAAAGCCTTGAAAGAACAGAGAAAATCACGAGAAAAGTTACTAGGAAGAAATATGATGTTAAGAAATGATCATAAGACTTCGATTTCGCCATAATGACCGTAGACATCCTAACATATATTTGGTTCCTAATTCTCATATGTAGACAATTCTGATTTAACTGACGTGATCTTTTGGAACTACGCTGGTGTATCCACCCAAATATGACTCCTACTTTCAGTTCGACATTGCTGAAGAACCGTTTTCTTATAGAGGCTCCTGTCATGAGAGCCCCACGAGTTTGAAGTTGCTTTCCCTCATTGCGTGATGCCGAATCGAGGTAGACCCATTAAGTCCCGTGAAAGCTTAGGGGGTCCTTGTGGTAACTCGCTACTTTCGTGATCGACCCCCCATGTCGCGGTATTCTATGGATTAGAGGGTTGAGTTTACCTTTTAGTCCTTCCCCGCACCCCTTGGGATACACACACACACACAAAAAGCCTAGGGGATCCTTTTGTAGCCTCCCCAGCCCTTAAAAATATTTATTTGGGAATTCTGTGGCAGGGCAACACGAGTGTTTGAAAAACACATGGTTGAGTCGTCTTTTTCTATGGCCCCTGCAAAAGTGGGACACAACCATGTGAAAAACACGGTTGAGCCGTGGGTTTCTTTGAGAGGTGGTGCACGATCATGTGAAAAACACACAGTCGGGCCGTGGGTAGCTTATGGAAGCCCACGATCACTCCGTCTTTGCTCCTTGTCGTCCCGAGGAACACACTCGAGTCTTGGGACACAACAAGAGCATGTTCCTTGTTTTATGTCTTCATTCCAAGGCTCTTTTAACTCCGTTTTAACTTTGGTTCTTCCTATCAATGAAATAACCATGATTCTTTATAATATTTATTTTTAATAAAATATATTAATTAAAAATTTAATCTACATATTTAAAATAAAAAATAAAATATATATTTTAAATATATATATTAAATTAATGAGATAATTTTATTAGATTTTAATTAAGTCTATTTAAATTATCCCAATCATAGCTAGGAGTTGATTAAAATTATTAACTAAATTATTTAATTAAACCCTACTTACAGCTTACCAACGTACTCTTTCGGTCGGATGATGAGTCAACGTCGTGACAATGCGACAAGTGCGGACTTGTCGCCAGGACCGCGTGACACGTCCGAACAAGTCACCGGGCTCAGGCAATGCATCTCGAGCGACGCATCACACGTCGCAGGGTCCGGGCGATGCGTCCTGACACATCGCAGGGCTCGTCTAGGCCCGTCACCGGGACACTTTCGGGATTGCGCGACGCATCTGGGCTCGGTCTCCCGTGTTTGTGTAAGTACCCCAAGTGGTTGAGTCGTAATTTTGATGTGAGTTCAACACATATTAAGTTAAACCTTATAAATCTAATTTGTATGTCTAATGTCTAAGTGCGAAGGGACTTAGGAGAACATACCAGTACCTGATGTGTAAGGAGCATCGGAGATGGCAGAAGACGTAGGCGAGCAAGAAAGATGAAACGAGAAAGGAGCTGACGGCTCGGTGTATCTAAGGTATGAGGAGTTGTGGAAGATTACTCAGGTAGAGCGTGAAGGACACAAGGATGCATCCAATGATACAATCACTCATACTTGGAAGAAGAAAATGGTCAACTCCGCAAGTTGACCATTCCAGGTGCTCGACTCCAGGCGCCCAGAGACATTCCAGGTGCCTGGATTGGGATAACACAATACCGAAATAGTGTCATCCCGGTTAAAGATCAAAATTTCGGCATGGTTCAAGATTTTGAACCTTTGTTGTATAAGTGGTGGGATTTGAGTTACTCAAGAAAGACTACCCTTTTTTCAAAGATTTCAATAATATATTTGCTGCTTTGGTTGCCGGATAGCAGGGAGAATTTCTAGATTTTTCATTGCATAATAATTATCTCTTAAAGGGAACCTGACTTTGTTTGCTGATTACTTCTCTTTGCGAACAAGTGATATGAGAGTTAAATTCTGGAGGGGCAGTTGGTCATTTTGGGAGGGATAAACTATTGTAATGGTTGAAGATTGTATCTATTGGCCTAGTCTTAAGAAGGATGTAGCCAACATTATCTCTTGTTGCCGCACCTGCCACTTATTCAAAGGAAGAAAAAAAAATACTAGTTTATATATGCCACTGCTTGTGCCACACAAACCATGGTAAGACCTAAGCCTATATTTTATGCTTGGTTTGTCTAGAACCATTAGCGGACATGACTATATTCGTTGTGGTGGATTGGTTTTAAAAATTAACGCACTTCATCCTATGTTTCTTCAAGGAAGTTGTTTGTCTTCATGGGTTGCCATTAACAATTGTTTCTAATTGAGATGTAAAGTTCACAAGCTACTTCAACCTTATTGAAATTGATGAATACAATGTTGAAATGTTCTTTCCACCCTCAAATAGATGGTCAAATAAAGGTAGTCAATAGAAGTTTGTCATAGGTGATTTACTTTGTTGCTTGGTTGGAGATCACATTATCACATGGGATCAACTTCCTATGGTTAAGTTTGCATATAATAGTTCGGTGAATAGATCCACGGGACACAACCCATTTGACTTGTTACGGGCATGCCAATTGATTTGGTTCCTTTACCATTGAAGGCAAGACCAAGTGTCGAAGTTGATCCTTTTAGCAAGCACATACAGTATACATGATTATGTCAAATGGAAAATTTCTTTGAGCATTGAAAGATATAAATCACATCTGTTTGAAACCAAAAAAAAGAAAAGTTTTTTGCTAAATTTAACGATGTTGATATGGTTATGGTTTGTATAAGGTTAGAATGATATCCAAGAGGTTTCGATAAGAAACTTCATTCAAGGAACACTGGTTCCTATAATGTTTTGAAGAAAATAAACTCTAATGCTTATGCCCTTAATCTAGACATGAGTATTAGTAACATCTTTAAATCATAAGATGTTATGACAAGTAATGAATATAATGCTAGTTTGCCATCAATCCAAAATTGAAAGAAGAAATTGAAGATGTAATTGATCACCAAATTGTGTAGAAAAGGGAGGTGTGGTTATCAAAATATCTTGTCAAATGGAAGACATGACCTCTATCTGAGTGCAGCCGGATTATCTGTACTTTTAACTTGTTAGAGGTGAGTTTTTCTCACCTGGGAGAGTTGATGAAGATAAATGGCAATCTCCATTAAAAGTTTATAAACGCAAAAATAAAGATTCTAAAATTCAATTATTAATTTGGCATACCTTAAAAGATGATAAATGTACTTGGGAAATGATATAAAGTTCATCAATTTCAAAGGATTGAAGTCGACAGTTGAAAGCGAGCTATAAATGCCCAAGAATTCCAATATGTTTTAACTTCCCATGCATGGAAACATCTTTATGAGTCTTCTATGTTTCTCTTTGAGCCCTTTGTGTTTTCCATGAGTCCATCTATTCTTGTGCTACATCAATGTGCCTCATGAGACAAAAGGGTTATTGGTTGTTCTACGGCAACTAAGAACTCTTCAGTCTTCGCCAATAAGATGAGTTTAGTTTTCTGAGACAAGGGCATGGATAGTAGTTATTAAAAGAATGCTCACGAGTCATGATTAAATACAATATTGAAGTTTATAAGCATGCCTAACACATACTGTTTGGTACAAAATATCCTAAAATTATATTCATTATTCATTAAAAGCCAGAGTTATCGATATCTATTTTTCAAAATATTTTTTAGATTTTTTACATGAATGTTTAAATGATACCAGCATTCTTTTACTTGTTTGTAAACATCTTGATTGCAGGATTTAAATTCCAGAAATAATGTTCTCTTGGTGCATAAGAATGCATGAGTCATTTGGTAGCAACGTACATAAATTAGGTTAGAGAACCTTTGAGAATGAACAACATAGTCCAGCGTATTCTATATCTAACTTTTCCAGATGATGTAATTAGCTCTCTGGAGACATAGCAAAGAGCAAACTATTTTAACAGTCGGAGAGTCAATGGGAAGCCTACAACAATGTAAAGTACTTTAATGGTCAGATCCATGGGACATCCCCAAAACATCTGAATACTAGCAACTTGATCTTTACCTCTCGTCCTTGCATAAGTTGGTAATTTTGAACACACAATTACAGAAATTGTTTTTCAAAAATGAGTTTTTGTTATAGCTGCGATCCATGCATTAATTATTGCACTATAAGTCTCATGCAATATGTCCTTGATGTGTTCCTGTGGCTATTCTGTTATTTCTGATAATTGGCATTCTGTAAGCAGGCCTGAAGAGCAAGAATTGAATGAGGACCAAGTAGATGATTATTGCGGTGGCGGTGGCGATGATGTGGTTTTTGTATTGACGGAGGAATGGAGGGATTTTTTTGCAAAATCTGAGGCTAAACGAAAATTGGGTAAATATACAAAGTTACTTCTTGCATATTCTTCAGGAGCATCTTCAACTAGCCATGATTAAGTCAGATCGAGAGTTATTATTAATCACTTAATCATTACTTTCTTTTAAATTGATATTTGTCTCCACATGCATGCAGCTAAACAGCAGAAGGCTGGGACGTGATTGCAGCATTCACTATTTACAATCTGCTATCTACCTTGCCTCATGTTTTTCTTACGAGTTATCCAATCCAAGTCACGCTAACTGAATCATAAAAATCTCACATTTGAAAGCAGTCACTTGGTGATTCTTATGGCATCGAGGGGCAGCTAGTTTTGATTACATGCTGTACAGTCTATTTGGTGCATGGTCTTCACCTGATATTTGCATTTTGGAGTTATATCTGTAGTGGTTGCCTAGATGATTTAGAGAGCTTCTCTACATTCCATTCCATTTCCATTCAGTTCACTCACCCCTAATAGGTGACCAAGGTGATCAACTAGATGACCCTTCTAGTGCATCTATACAAAATACAAGCAAACATTACACCCTAATTCACTAATGGCTGTAAATTGTATGGTTAAATGGGTTGCAATATCGATGTTTAAGATAAGTTGTCATATCTCAAGGCTATTACCCAATTCACAAATGGATCCTAACTTTATTTGTGCCAACTCTGAGCACAAACTGTTTACCAGGTAAGACAATAACCAACTTGAGCCAATTAATCTTCAAATCAAACCTACTATGAGGTTTTAATCTTCATCAGTTACCACCATCTTGATACCGCACCAGTGACAACATTTCCCAATAAGACAATTTGTTTTTTTTACTTGTGGTTAAGCAATTTAAAATTTTATTTTCAATGTTTACAAGTTGAGTTATAGTATTAAGTAAAAAAAAATTAAATGGAAAAAAATTAGGTGTATATAAGGTGTGTGGCTTAAGGCTAGTGGCACAATCAAACTCTTGTTTATGATCTCGTCTGATGCATTCTTTAATTCAATCCTCTCACTAATTTTTATGACCATCCATTAATTATCTTCTAGTTATCTCACACAGGAAGGCTATTCCAACAAATCTTCCCTTCGAGACTGGAATATTGGGTAGCCATACCAACTATATTCCAACCAAACTTTCTTGGCAAAAAACTGTCACTAATCCCTGGATAAATACAAATAAAAAAAAAAACACTGATTCAAAGCATTTAGGCAAGTTAGCACCACTGTTTGTACTCCCTAACCTACTAACTAGTTTGGTCAGTCATTGACTAAATATCCCATTATCAAATTTTCTCCTCCTCTGACGATAGAGAAACCTTTTATATCTAATCTCATATGAGATACGAACATATAATGAAACAGGAGAAGCTAAAGAAAGACTAAAAAAATGAGCCTTTCCTTTTGCTTAACTGTCATAGGAGAATTACAGTATTTTTTTTTTATATTAGTTATCAAATAAAGAGACTCATGGCTTGTATAGACAAGCCTTTAGTGGATAATACTCAATCTCCAGCAATTGATATCATCAAATCAAGAGACACTCGTGGCTTGTATATACAAGCCTTTAATGGATAATACTCAATCTCCAGCAATTGATATCATCAAATAAAGAGAAACTCGTGGCTTGTATATACAAGCCTTTAATGGATAATACTCGATCTCCAGCAATTGGTATCCTTTCTAGTTCTCTGTAATTAAAAATGGATCTATATTTTACATAGCGGTCAATCAACTCGTTCATAGACATTGTCCTTGCAAGGATGGGTCGTAATTGGGCATGACCCTAGCAGATTATGATCCTTTGGTGGTAAAAGATGAAATCGTAAACCTTACTAAGATGGCCTCACACACTCTAGCCTTAGCTGGGGATCTTCCTAGACAAGGGATACGAGATAACCTGAAGCAATTTTGTATCTGTCGAAATTGAATCATATCTCTCTGATAGTAAATCATGTCTGAGTATCAACTCAACTATACTCGTGAGAATAGCAAATTATGATCCTTATAAGTATAGATCATAATTGGTTATGGATCTCAGGGGTGTTGGGATTAGAGCTGTCAAACGGGTCAATCCGTGGCGTGGCGGGGCGGGTCGGCCCATGGCGGGCCGGCCATTTAGCGGGGCGGGGCGGGTCGACCCGTCATCTAGGCGGGTTGAAAAATCCCTAACCCAACCCAACCCAACCCAATCCAAGACGGGTCGTGGGTTAGGCGGGCCAACCCACGGACCCATCAAAATATTTTTAAAAAATTAAAAAAAATCATATATTTAGATTTCATCAATCAAATATGTTAAGAAATGTATTTTTTAAATATAAATGTATACAAACAAGTACTCATATGATGAAAAATATTATTTTTTATTTCAAAATAATAACAAAGAAAGATAATAAATTGTCATAAAACTTAACTAACATGTGATTCTCAACCCGCGGGCTAACCCAAGCCTGTCGCGGGACGACCCGTGTGGGTCGCGAGCCTAGGCGGGTTGACCCGCGGCGGGCTTAGGCTGCTTAAATTCTAACACAACTCGCTTAAATTGATTGGTAGGGTGGGTCAATCCGACGGGCCTAACCTAAATTGACAGTTCTAGTTGGGATGAGTCAATCACCTTTTGTCATCGTAATGGGTTATGGATCGTGCATGTATGGACCAAAATTAGGCACAGTTTTTGCATGTCCAGGTCATAACCATCATGGCTCCTAATAATCCATAATTGGACGTTGCATTAATTGCTCCATAATAACCCATGACATTGGTCACATATAAAGATTAAAGTCGATGGTTATACGTCGATTTGAACCTGATAACTCTTTTCTTCTTCCATTTTGATCTCTATTGGTTTTGATCAACTTCAATTGTCGAAGAGTAACTTAGGCATTAAAGGGGCTTTGTCGGAAAAATCAAGCGCACTTAGTGTGTAATTTCATTCAGGTTTATATTCATTCTTGAATGGGCTCCTAGTGCGGCATCTAGTGAGGAGGTGGATTTTCAACACATCATTTTTGACATCATCTATGTGGGTACAATCGACCTTTAAAATTTTGATATTTATTTAATTAATATGTTTAATGGAGAGTTTAATTAAGGTTGGTCAAGTAACTTAGTTAAGGTAAATTAAGTTAGTATAGATTAAATAAATCAAGATTGACTAGATATTTGAAAGTGGGTGGTAAAGTTCAAGTAGGTAAGGGTAATCAAATGCTTGACAGCTGGTGAGAAATCCAAGTAAATCAAGAGTGACCAAATACTTAGCAATGAAGCGAAAAGTCTTGCAAAGTCCAAATTGACATATGCATGAGTGAGGATTCTTAACAGGCCGAGGTTGACCGAAGCATGAGGGAAAGCCTAGATACGTTAAGGGTGATCGGATATCTAATATGGGGAAAGTGGAGGTAGATTAAGGTTGATCGGATGCCTACAAAGGAAAATCTAGGCTGGTCACGAGTGATCAGATATTAAGCAAAGCGGAAGTCTATGTAGGTCGAGGTTGACTAGATGTCTAGCAATAGGAAAGTTCAAGTAGTCAAGGTTGACCAGATGTCTAACAAGAGAAAACTTAAGTAGGTCATGGGAGATCAAATGCTTGGCAAAGGAAAGTCCTAGCAAACTCAAGAGTAGTTGACTAAGCACCTTATTGAAGAGGATAAAGGTAATGGACAGATGTTACTGTTCTCAACCCTTAGACATAGCAACTCTAGGGTGAATCTAGGAAATTCTTGTATCTCATCTTTATGTTCATTATTCTTATTTATTAATGCATGTGTAACCTTGATAAGCAATTAGCAAGAGAAAGAAAATTTTAATTGTAGGTACGTGCTATTCAACTCCCCAATTCTTATGCACTTATAATTGGTATCAGAGCTGGATGGGGATCATGATTGGACTAACTACCAGGGAGGAACAAAGCTAGAGAATCGGTTTGAGTTTCAAATCTTTATTTGATTTTTGCAATTTGATTTATTTTTCTTTGTTGTAAAAGAATAGGAGGATGAATTTTGTGGGAAAGCTTTACCACAAATATCTATGATCCGCCGTCTTATGAGACGAATGGATTCAAAATTTAGACGTCGACAATGGAGAGTGTTGTGTTCATGGGTGACTTCGATAGCTGGTTTGCATTAAAGCGACCATCTTCTCATAAATCAGAGGCAAATTTAAAGGTGGCCAAATTAATTTTAGAAGTTTTGCCTATGTGCAGATTAGGAAAATTTAAAATTGCACTTTAGCTTTGGACCCGGACTATTCAAGCAGATTAGGAAAATTTAAAATTGCACTTTAGCTTTGAACCCGGACTATTCAAGCTCAACGAAGATTCCTCAAAGCTAGATGATAAGCTTACGGAAGATCAGTGTGAGTTAGATCCAAGTCATCAGAAATTAAGGGGGAGAATCGTGACAAGGAAACAATAGGTATAATTTTAAATTAAATTTTTAAATTTCATAAAATATGCTTCGAATGTAGACCACTATAAAAAAATACCTTACTTGAAGTTTTCTACCGGTCATCAAAGTAAATCGGGAAATGCTCGCGGTGGGCGATCTAGAAGTCTAGCGTCCCAGGCTTCACGTCCCATTTGGAGGAAAAATTCCTATAAAATAGACTATAACTAGATATCGAACCACGGATGTCAAAGATAATAACTAATTGACCTACCACTGTACCATAGCCCCGGGGACATGTTTCACTATACAAGTCAATATTTAACGAGGAGATCAAAGGATCAGCAAGGAGGTTCGGATAGGGGGAGCGCTTATAGTTAGACCCGACCCCAGGCCGGGTCTAGCCCGGACCCGGCCCGGGTCAACGGGTCGGGTGGCCCGTTGACCCGGTTCGCTTGGTCGAAACGGAACCGACCCAGCAGGATGCCGGGTCGGTTCCGGTTCCAGCGGCCAGAACCCGCGAACCGGCGGTTAACCGCCGGGTCCAACGGCACTGAACCGCCGGTTCAGTGCCGTTGGAGGTTTTTTTATTTTTTTTGGACGGATGAGATCATTTGACCGTTTTTGATCAATGGCTATGATTTAGTAACCGTTATGATCCGAACTTTATAAATAAGGAGCTCATTTCATCATTTTCACTCACAACACAACCTCTCTTCTCTCAATCTCTCATTCTCAACTCTCTAACTCTCAACTTCTCTCCGCGTTCTTCATCGACGATAATGGAAGGAGGTCACGGAGCTTCATCATCTCGATCTCGGAGGGGAAAAAAATTGCATACGAGGATCCCAACCTTCAAATTCAATCCACCGATGATGAGACCGAGGCTCAGCCGCAACGCCCTCCGATCCCCGAAACGCTAGGAGGTACCAATGCGATTACTTCTAAGGTTCCGGAAAATCCTTCTTTAAAATCGTCTATTTTCACTAAACATTTTGAGAATGTCACAATTCCGTCGGTAGAAATGCGTGCAAAATGCAAGCATTGCAATGCTTCCTACAAATTCCAAGTCGGCAGCGGCTATGGGTCGTTGAAACGACATGTAGAAACGAAGCACCCGACGGAATATAGGCTTGACCGCTCTCAAACACAATTATCTAGATTTTCTAGCGGTAGTAGTACTGATTCTGGTTTATTTTTATATTCAGATAATAAATTAAGAGAATCATTAGCTAAATTTGTTTCCGTAGAACATCTTTCTTTTAGTTTTAGATCTAAATGCACATTTGAAGATTTTTGTAAAGAATCTCTTAATCCTGTTGCTAAACGTGTACCTAGGACTACATTAACTCGTACAATTAAAAGATTAGTAAAATAAGGAAAAAAAAATTAATTGAAGAATTTAGTAAATTAAATAATAAAGTTTTTTTATGTTCCGATATTTGGAGTGATCATTGGCAAACTCATTCTTATATGGGTATAACAATGGATTGACTCAATCCACACATAGTTTTAGAAATCCAATGGTATAACATGCCATTGGATTAATAACTCTATTACTAAACAATAGAGTTTAGAAAATTGCACAATTATTATACATAGTTTTAAAAGAATATGGATTGACTCATCAAATATTTTCAATATTATTAGACAATGCCAGTTCTAATACCGCTTCAATAGATGAACTAAAATTTATTTGTCAACCTGTCATTGGAGGTTTATTTTTTCATATTCGTTGTGTATGCCATATTTTAAATTTATGTGTTCAAGATGGTTTAAAACTTTTACAAAATTATATTCAACCAATTAGAATCGCAATTTCATACTTATGGTCTCATCCATCTATGATGAAACAATGGGGTAGATTTTGTAAAGCTAATGGAATGCGACCAAAAAAATTTCCACGTGATGTTCCAACACGTTGGAATTCAACATATCAATTATTACAAGATTATTTTCAATATAAAGATTTATTATGTTTAATTTTTACACAAAATAGCAATACTAATATATATTTATTTTCACAACAATGAAATATTTATAGTAGTATTTGTGAAATTTTAAAAGTTTTTAACGATGCAACTCAACAACTTTCTGGTGTTTATTATCCTACTGCTCATTTAATTTTAGTAAATTTTTGTAGTATAGTATTAATATTAAATGAACATTTAAATGATGAAACTTTAACTTTATGTATAATAGCTATGAAAATTAAATGGTAAAAATATTTTTATTTAATTCCTGAAATTTATTTAATTGCATTTGCTTTAGATCCTAGATAAAAATTAGAAGTTTTACAAGAAATGTTAACTTTATATTATGACGCATTAATTCCTATTAAAGATTCTTCCTCTCCGGATCCAGCTAATATTGTATATAATATTAAAAATTATTTATATGATCTTTATAATTAATATTATGTTAAATATGGAACACAAACTAATATTTCTGAAACACAACAACCTACTACTACTAATTTAAAACTTACAAAAGCCCAACTTTTATTAAAAGAACGGACGAAACGTCCACGAGAATCCTCAAGTTCCACATAGGAACTTGAGAATTATTTTACGACTTCTTTTGATTTTAATGAAGTAGATAGCGAAGACTTCGACATCTTGAAGTGGTGGTCACAGAAGGCTCAAAGCTTTCCCGTTCTCTCCATGATCGCAAAAGAAATTCTAGCTTCTCCAGTGTCGACTGTTGCTGTGGAGCAGACGTTCAGTGCCGGCGGCAACATATTAGATGAACGACGATCAACTATGTCTCCCAACTCATTGGAAGCTCAAGCATTACTTGATGATTGGACCAGAGCCAAGAAGCGAATCCAAGGAATACAACTTTCAGAAGACGAAGTCGAAGAATTTGATACCGAAGGAACAAATACAACGGGAACGGGAGGAAATGCAAGTGAGTGAGAAAGGGTAAAAATGTAAAAAATGTAAAAGGGTAAAAATATAAAAGAATTACGTGGGCTTTGATTCCCCTATACCCTAAGGGGATACGTAGGCAACTTATATAAGTTCAAGCCCTTTTTAAATAAAATTTATTTTTTTTAATTTAATTTTTAATTTTTTAATATAATAATCATGAACCGTGGCGAACCGTGAACCGGCGGTTCCAAACCGTGAACCGTAACCGTCTTGGGCGGTTAAGGTTAAGGGTCGACCTCCCACGAACCGTCGAACCGGCGGTTCCGAACCGACGGTTCCGAACCGTCGGTTCCGAACCGTCGGTTCCGAACCGTGGTCGGGTCTACATACTGTAATAAATTTTAAAGTTTATGGAAATTATGTTTATGATTTTAATGAAAAACATAATTTAGTTGGTAAATATTCATTTAATTCAAAGATTTAAGTTTGAATTACTTAAAGAGAATTAGATAATCAAAATATATTATCTTTAATTAAAAATAATAATTTAATTAATTCAAATTTAATTAACCAAGATAATTTAGATTTGAATAATTCACATTTAATTAATAATTCAGATTAATACAATTAATAATCTATTTAATCAAAAAATGATAGTATATTTAATCAAGGAAATGATTTTTTTACTCATGCTAGAGGTGACCCCTCACGAAAATTTTTATAAATTTAGAAATGCTCGTGAAGGTTCATCTAAGCGGTTAGCAGCATTTTTAGAATTGTCATCTCATTAAAGAAAAATATATATAATATGATACAACTAGGTTAGCAGCATTTTTAGAATTGTCATCTCATTGGAAAAATATATATATAATATGATACAACTAGAATTTGATGCTTAGATGCCTAATTAACTACTTGAAAGACTTAACCTAAACACGATTACCTCAAAAGCAACAATAATCTTTGATCCCGCCCTATCTTCGGCATCATATGGGCAGCTAGCGTGGCAAACGACCTGGCCAATTTTGGGGTCCACGTCATTATACGGATAGCCAGCTTAACACCCTAGTCGGGCCCAGGGACCCCGCCGGCCGGACGGGCTCAGGGCGGCTGGTTGGAATAAATATGGCGGTTCATCCGGCCGGTCAAGCCCGGCCGACCGCATTAAGGCTTACACGCCTCGTTTATCCGGGTATTTCCGCCCGGCCACATTAAGGCTTACATGCCTCCTCTAGCCGGGTATTCCTGGCCGACCGCATTAAAGCTTACACTCGTTCATCCGAGTGCATCCGCCCGGCAGTCCTTTACACAGGCTTAACACCCAGTCGGGCGTGCCGTCCCTGGGTCCACTCGGGCACTCTCTCAGAATCACCTTGGGATAAAGACAAAATGCACTTGCACCAGCTGCCGATAGCAGGCTGTCACTACCCGTGTGAACTGACACTCTTTGACCGGCGCCGCCTGTCCGAGATTTACAGAAACTTGTCTCTTTCCTCACATATGACAAACAGTATACGACAAAGTGTTGGTTACAAATCAACATAACCATACCATATCCTCTGACCCTGTCAGAGAAGCCTGACACAGGTCGTACTCAAAACGACCTAACCATATCATATCTTCTGATCCTGTCAGAAGATCCTGACACAGGTCATACCCAAATCGACCTAGCCATACCATATCTTCTGACCCTGTCAGAAGGTCCTGACACATGTCAGAATGGGTCCTTTTCCCCGGCTATATAAGCCACTCCTCTCCTCATTCGCAGGTACGCACACATATACGCGCGAAACCTCTCGTATTCAGTATTTTCCTTGTTCATCGGAGTGCTGACTTGACCGTCGAAGTGCCTTGCCGGGACGTCTCCCGGCTAGGTTGCTAACGGTCATCTTCCTCCCCAGGTCCACCTCCATCCGGTCGAGGGTTCATCCGGCGGCACCTGCTTCCTACCATTCGAAGGACACCTTACGCCCGCTGCCATTCTGCGCGAGGACATCCAGTCATCGTCCACGTCACGCCTCTACACCGTCATCCGGTTGCGGCTCCATCGCGCTCGGCGACAGGATCAATTTGGCGCTAGAAGGAGGGCTTTGCTGCCTGATCGAGAGCGAAGAATGGAAAACCCCAATCCACTGACGGTTACTCTTTCGCCAGAAGAATACGAAATGCTGATGGCTGTCCGGACACAGAAGGCACAACAATCGCATCCGCCAACCGGTAGTCAGGGAGCCCGGCTCCCTGGGCCCTCTATACGGGGAAATGCGGAAGGTATGGCTGTTCAGCCCGACCCCTTCATTCCTAAATTTCCCCAAGCGTTTTTTAGGAACGAGGCCCAATCGGCCCCGACCGAAGCTTCAGCGTCCAGCCGGGCACATCAGGCGCGCCCTGATAAAGGGAAGGGGTTGGCCGACCCAGTGGCGGCCCGCCCGACTCACAGTCCTTTCTCTCCACAAATTCTTGGGGACCCCGTGCCCAAGCATCTGCGATTCTTCACCATGCCTGAGTATTCGGGGGCCAGCGACCCCGAGGAACACGTCATGAAGTTCGAAAGCGCCGCCCGGCTGCACCAATACCCGGAGGGCGTCAAATGCCGCGCTTTCCTGACAACCCTCTCCGGGCAGGCTCAACGATGGTTCGATGGACTCCCGGGCGGATCAGTCGGGAGTTTCGCAGAAGTTAAGCGGCTGTTCCTGCAACATTTTGCAAGCAGTCGGAGGCATCATAAGACCAGCCTCAACTTGTTCTCGCTGAAGCAAGGTCCGAAAGAATCACTCCGGGCCTACATCCAGAGGTTCAATGGAGTAGCTATCGAGGTGCCCAACACCACGCCCGAAGTGCTGATCGCCGCCTTCTCACAAGGGCTTCAAGAGGGTGATTTCTTTCGATCCCTGATCAGGAAACCACCGAAGGATTTCGACAGCCTACTCGGGAAGGCTGTTAAGTATATCAACGTAGAGGAAGCGCAAGCCGCCCGGAGGAAGGAAGTAATAGTTAGCCCACAACCCGCACCTCAACACAACAGATCGCCAGGAGGACCGATTCGCAGTCCCCGACCGGCTGATCGGCCGGGAATGAGACCCCAGCAAGTGCAGGTGGCACAGGGGAAATGGCCCAACCGATGGGCACCGTATTGTGCGTTTCACCAGTGCAACACGCACAACACGGAAGACTGCCGAGCGGGCGGCAGAGCTCGGACCCCACTCGGCAGGGGCCAAGGACGACAAACCCCGCAGGGGCGTGGGCGTGGTCAGGGAGCCACAGCCCAACAAAGACAAAGGCATGATACCCCCGCCGCTCGGCAATTGTTTTCTCAGCCCGAGCAGGAAGAGGCGGAAGAACTTGACGAAGATCAAGCAAATCACCAGAACGCCGTCCGAGGAGGCGTCAATGTGATTTCCGGCGGCCCGACCGGAGGCGACTCCAACCGAGCCAGGAAGACGCAGGTGCGCCGACTGGAAATTCACCAAGTCGGAGTCAGCACCTCTCAGCTCAAGGGCCCCAAATCAGCTGGGGGCCACAGGATTTACAAGGATTGGAGGTGCCGCACGACGACCCGCTGGTCATCACGGCTGTCATCGCCAACTACGAAGTCCACCGCACCATTGTGGACACCGGCAGCTCGGTAAACATTTTATATAAACGAGCTTTCGATCAACTGCAAATTGACTTATCGCAGCTGGAGACGGTGGCTACTCCCCTGTTCGGATTTACGGGGAACGAAGTACGGCCGATCGGACAAATACGGCTAGCCGTCTCACTTGGAGAAGAGCCACTCAAGAGAACCCGGTGGACCACGTTTCTGATTGTGGATGCGCCAGCTGCCTACAACGCCATCCTCGGTCGACCAGCTCTCAACGAATTCAAAGCGGTAGTCTCCACCTACTACCTCAAGGTGAAGTTTCCGGTCGGCGACAGGGTCGGCGAGGTAAAGGGCAATCAGACCGTGGCCCGGCGCTGCTACGCTGATGATGTCCGGACGGGAGGTCAGAAAGCAAGGCGGGCAGGTAGCAGCTGCAACATGGTGCAAGCCTCCCCCTGGGCAGAATTGAGGGAGGACAAAGAAGAGGTACAACTTTTGCCCGGGCGGGAGGATACCAAGATACAAATTGCTGCAGGACTTTCCGAGGAGCTGAAGCAATCCCTAATTGACTCCCTCGCTCGGAACCAAGACGTATTTGCCTGGTCGGCGAAAGACTTAAAGGGAGTCCGGCCAGAAGTAGCAGAGCATCAATTGCACGTGCACCCGGGTGCGCGGCCAGTGAAGCAGCGAAAGAGGGACCACAGCGCCGCTCAGAATAAAGTCATCCGGGCGGAGGTTGAAAGACTATTGGAGGCAGGACACATCCGGGAGGTCCAGTTCCCTGCCTGGCTGGCCAATGTGGTGCTGGTATCCAAACCCAACGACAAGTGGCGGGTATGCATTGATTTCCGAGACCTTAATCGTGCCTGCCCGAAAGATTGCTACCCGCTCCCGCGAATTGATCAAATGGTAGACTCGACGGCCGGCAGCGAGTTCATATCAATGCTGGACGCGTACCAGGGATACCACCAAGTACCGCTGGCTGCTGATGATCAGGAGAAGGTTAGCTTCGTCACGGCTGACGGCACCTACTGCTACACCGTCATGCCGTTCGGCCTCAAGAATGCGGGGGCCACCTACCAAAGAATGATGAACAAGGTGTTCCGATCACAGATGGGGCGTAACGTCGAAGTATACGTCGACGATATTCTGATCAAGACTGCCCGGGCAGAAGAACTAATCCCCGACGTTGAAGAAACTTGCCAGACTCTACGGCGGTTCGGCCTGAAGCTTAATCCGGCCAAATGTTTATTCGGGGCTCGAAGCGGGAAGTTCCTCGGCTATATAGTGACCGAGCGGGGAATCGAAGCGAATCCGGGCAAAGTAAAGGCCATCATGGAGATGCCGCCTCCAAGGAATCTCAGAGAAGCTCAAAGGCTGATGGGGCGAATAACGGCCTTGTCAAGGTTCATTTCCCGGTCAGCCGAGCGGGGTCTGCCATTCTTCAAGACCTTACGCCGGGCCACCAAATTTCAGTGGGACGCAGAGTGTGACAAAGCCTTCGAGGAGTTGAAAGCTTATCTATCCGAGCTACCGACACTCTCCCGGCCGGAGCCTAATGAGAGTTTATATGTATACTTGGCGGCTTCCTCCGACTCGGGTAGCATGGTGCTGGCCCGGCAGGATGAAACTGAGCAAAGGCCGGTGTACTTCTTTGCCCACTTATTCAAGGGGGCCGAGTGTCGGTACACGACACTCGAAAAATTGGGCTACATACTATTCTTGGCCGCCCGGCGGCTCAGACCATACTTCTTATCTCACCCAATTACTGTATTGACTAACAGTAACTTGGGTCGGGTGCTCACAAACCCAGACGCCTCAGGGCGGTTAGTCAAATGGACAACCGAGCTGAGTGAGTATGACATACAATATCAACCCCGACCGGCTATCAAGGCTCAAGCCTTAGCCGATTTTCTGACGGAATGGCATCCTGACGAAGCCGAGGGCGTATGGAAGGTGTACGTTGATGGGGCATCTTCTCGACAAGGAAGCGGAATCGGCGTTCTCATGGTTTCACCCGAAGAAGAACGGCTACACCTGTCCGTGCGGCTAGAACACAAGGCGACTAATAACGAAGCTGAATATGAAGCACTTCTAGCCGGTCTGCAAGCCGCCCGGCATGTCGGCGCCACTCGGGTGTGGCTATACTCAGATTCGCAACTGGCTATACAGCAATTGGCCGGTAATTTCGAAGTCAACAGCAGCCGGCTGCAAGAGTACATCGACGCTTATGAACAGCTGAAGGCGGGTTTCAGGGAAGTACTCTTACAGAAGATCCCTCGGGAAAGCAACTTGAAAGCAGATGAGCTAGCCAAACTAGCTAGCGCAGTCGGAGCTTGGGTGGTCCCTCGGCCAGCCTGCCATGCCTTATTCGTCATGCAAATCGAGCAGCAAGCAGAGATCGAATTGGAAACCGATTGGAGAACTCCATTGATTGCCTTCTTGACCAGAGGAGAAGTACCATCCGACCGGGAGGAGGCTCGGATGCTCAGAAAGAGAGCCGTGCAGTATACCATGGTCGGAGATGTCCTCTATAAACGGGCTCACGCCCGGCCCTTACTCAAATGCCTTGGCAGTGAAGACGCAGATTATGTGCTCCGGGAGATACATATGGGGGTATGCAGTACTCATTCGGGTGGTAGAGCCACCGCCCGGAAGGCTCTGTTGGCTGGGTATTATTGGCCAACTTTGCAGAAGGATGCCGACCGGCTGGCCGCAACATGCATCTCATGTCAAAAACACCAGTGCCTGCCACACCGGCCGACCGAAGTAATGAAGACATCTGCGGTCTCTTGCCCGTTTGACCAATGGGGCATGGATATCGTTGGTCCATTTCCGCTTGCTCCCGCTCAGAAGAAGTTCTTGTTGGTCGCAGTGGATTACTTCTCTAAATGGGTGGAAGCAGAGGCGCTGGCCCGGATCACCGAGCAGGCGGTGATGAAGTTCTTGTGGCAAAACATTTTATGCAGATACGGGATCCCCCACAAGTTAGTTTCTGACAACGGTCGGCAATTTTCAGGGAAGGAAATCAAAGAGTGGTGTTCAAAGTACGGCATCCAGCAGGCCTTTACGTCTGTGGCGTATCCACAAAGCAACGGCCAGGCGGAAGTCGCCAATCGGGAAATCTTGAGAGGGCTCAAAACCAAGCTGGACCATGCAGGAACAAACTGGGTGGAGCAGCTGCCCGGGATCCTTTGGGCAAACAGAACCACACCTAGAGAAGCGACCGGGCAGACGCCTTTCCACCTAGTCTACGGCAGCGAGGCGGTGGTGCCAGTCGAGGTCGGTTGTGAATCTGATCGACGGATAAGCTACGACGAAGGGAATGATGAAAGAAGGCGCTTAGAGCTTGACCTCGTTGAGGAAGTCCGGGAAAAGCGGCCGCCCGGATGTTCGCGTACCGTCAGCGGATGAAACAAAGATACGACCAGAAGGTGTTGCCGCGCTCGTTTCAAGCCGGGGACTTGTCTGGAAGCGTATAAAGCCGGTCGGTGATGTGAACAAATTACAACCCCAGTGGGGCGGGCCTTTCAAGGTAGTAGAGAAATTGCATTCGGGCGCTTACTACTTGGAGATGAACATGGCAAAAGGCTTGCCCGACCGTGGAGTTCCTTACACCTGCAAATTACAGAGAGCCCTAGAGTGATGTAATCTTGTAAAACGCAGCATTCTATTTATAAAGAGAGGCTCTCCCGACCGAAGTTGTCGGTCGGCCACACAAGGCAAGTAATACCTGGACGGGACGCGAGCTGACGTGTCGTACCTTCCAGAAGCCTGAGTCGGCGACTGACCGAAGCGTCAGCCCACTCGGAAGCCTGGACTGGTTCCTAGTCGGAAGTGGGCGCCCACGCGGAAGATTGGCCCATCCGGAAGCCTGAAGAGGTGCCCGGTCGGATGCGTGGCGTCCCACGCGAAGTCGGCTCCCTTTGGAAGCCTGAGTCGGCGACTGACCGTAGCGTCAGCCCACTTGGAAGCCTGGACTGGTTCCTAGTCGGAAGCGTGGCGGCCCACGCGGAAGATTGGCCCATCCGGAAGCCTGAAGCGGTGTCCGGTCGGATGCGTGGCGTCCCACGCGGAAGTCGGCTCCCTTTGGAAGCCTGAGTCGGCGACTGACCGTACGCGTCAGCCCACTTGGAAGCCTGGACTGGTTCCTAGTCGGAAGCGTGGCGGCCCACGCGGAAGATTGGCCCATCCGGAAGCCTGAAGCGGTGTCCGGTCGGATGCGTGGCGTCCCACGCGAAGTCGGCTCCCTTTGGAAGCCTGAGTCGGCGACTGACCGTACGCGTCAGCCCACTTGGAAGCCTGGACTGGTTCCTAGTCGGAAGCGTGGCGGCCCACGCGGAAGATTGGCCCATCCGGAAGCCTGAAGCGGTGCCGGTCGGATGCTGGCGTCCCACGCGGAAGGTCGGCTCCCTTTGGAAGCCTGAGTCGGCGACTGACCGAAGCGTCAGCCCACTCGGAAGCCTGGACTGGTTCCTAGTCAGAAGCGTGGCGGTCCCACGCGGGAAGATTGGCCCATCCGAAAGCCTGAAGCGGTGCCCGGTCGGATGCGTGGCGTCCCACGCAGAAGGTCGGCTCCCTTTGGAAGTGAGTCGGCGACTGACCGGAAGCGTCAGCCCACTCGGAA
>JAGFNQ010007574.1:0-51433 GCA_024364735.1 Boesenbergia rotunda
TCTTTCTAGATCATTTTCAGCCTATTCTAGTGCATTGTGAACTATTTGACTATCCCTACTGAGTAGGGTTGACTTGTATTTGACTTGTATTTGATCCGTACTTGACTTGCACATGACTTTAATTTGAGTTTTCTGGTCCTACTATTGACCAGATGAATCTTACGCATTTATATCATTGATTACTTGCCATTTCAATTAGTATGCAAAGTCAATCGTGATGTTATGCTTAGTAGAATAGGAGTGCTCTACTTATGGTTCCTATTCAAAACTATTTTATTTCTTATGTGTTATTTAAATATATTTAAAAATTTTCATTTTTTAAATTTAAAATAATTTCCAACTTAGTTTTTTTTTAAAACTTACCCCTTCAAAACTAGGGTTTTTTCGCAAATGGACTTAGCTTAGGCCCTAACCCTAGAACTGCATGCACCTATAGATCTAGAAGCCAGCATCTCACAAGCACCTTAGGGCACTTTTGATTGATAACCTAGACTGGGTTGAGATGCTTAGGTCTATGCCTTGATTCAAGATGCTTTAAGTCAGTGCATTTGTAGTAATTGGGACAATAAATATCAATTAAACAGTGATCAGGTTAAGTGTTAAGCTTAGAAAATTTAAATTGATCAGATCACTTAACTTGACTAACCCTAGCGAAAGCTCCTGTTTATAACAGTTAGTAAGTAGCTAACTGGGTTAGACAGGACCCGAAAAAGAAAATCTAAATTGATTTGGTCCAGTTTATATATAGAATAGGTTTAATACAGCACTTTACTTTTATTACTCAGTTTTTTGCTATTTTTTTATATATGGCAAAGTGGGAGAGATTGGAAAAAGAGAGAAAAGAAGGTTTTAAAATTTAAAATTTTCCAAGTTAATTTTTTTTCAAAATTTTTATCTCCTTTTTCAAAAAGTAAAGTAATTCAAAATCATTTTGAAAAATTTTCTAAGTACTTAAGTCAAAATGCTTTTGAAAATTTTCTAAGTACTTAAGTCAAAATGCATTTTGAAAATTTTCTAAGTATTAAAACTGTAAAATTCAGCTTTTGAAAATTTTCTAAGTATAAAACTGTAAAATTCTGCCTTTTGAAAATTTTTAAGTATTAAAACTGCAAAATTCTGCCTTTTGAAAATTTTGTAAGTATTAAAACTGCAAAATTCTGCTTGAAAATTTTCTAAGTAATAAAACTGCAAAATTCTGCTTAAAAATTTTCTAAGTATTAAAACTGCAAAATTCTGCTTAAAAATTTTCTAAGTGTTAAAACTTCAAAATTAGTTTAGAAAATTTTCTAAGTGCAAAAACTAAATGTTCTCATTAAGTTTGGAAAAAAAATTTCTAACTTGAAAATACCTTTTTGAAAATTCTCTAAGTATTGAAAATCCTGAAAAAATCTTTTCATTTTATGATAGACAAGGACTTAGAAATGTTTTCAAAAACCCCACGTACTGTTGAAAAACTTAGGGGGAGAATTTCTTCCAGGGGGAGGAAATTACGTACTTACTTACTTGCTTCATTAACTTAACTTTTTGAACCATGTTGCCATAAATCAAAAAGGGGGAGATTGTTGGTACAGGCAGCACCTAAGTCAAACCTGGGATTTGATAATGGCAAAGGGTTTAGAAGTTAAGATGTTATTGTGATCTAACTTGTTCACTGAGTGTGCAGGAAGAAGTCCTAGGTACACTAGGCAAGAAGTCCTGGCAAAGGGCTGGGCAAAGAAGTCTTGGTCAAGGACTGGGCAAGAAGACAGGCCGGAAGTCGGGCAAAGAAGTCCTGGTCGAGGACTGGGCACGAAGTCCTAGCAAGGGGCTGGGCACCGAAGACCTGACCGGAAGTTGGGCAAGAAGACCTGACCGGAAGTTGGGCACGAAGACCTAGTCAGGTGGATTGGGCAAAAGTCCAACCGAAGGAGCCGGTTGGTAAAAGGTAAACTCTCCTGAGAGGAGTAGGTGAGGACACATTCCCCGTCGAGGGAACAGTAGGCGTCGGTTCGACCTAGGGTTCCATTTGGTAGACCCAAAGTCAGAACCAAGATAGCTACGGCTGTAATTAATACTTGTTATATTTTTTGGGACTAACCTAAGTTGCAGGATCGAAGGACTGGTCATCTGCCAGTGAGGTACTTCACTGGGCCTAGGCGCCCGAATGGAGATAGGCGCCCGTATGGATACGAGCACCCATGAGTGAAGGAAAAACCCAAAACATAGCTACGAAGCCTCTGGACCAAGCCGGATCAAGCGCCCGTGAGGTCACTGGCGCCCCCATCAGCTCAGGCGCCCAAGTAGGGGAGGATAAGCGCTGACCGAGCCCGTGGATAAGGATTCGCTGATCAAAGGGCACGTGTCAGGCACCCCCAACATCACAGGCGCCCGTATAAGCACTATAAAAGGGGCTCGACCCCATGGCTTCAATATCACTTTTTCTCAACGCTCCAAAGCTTTTCGTTCAAGCACTACGCCCCGGCAAACTCCGACTTTGAGTTCCCAGCGCCGATGACGACCCTCTGCTCGGAAATTTGATCCACATCGGGCGTCGGTAACGAAAAGTGTAGCAATTTCAATTTCCTGAAATACTCTTATACTTAACTTATAAATCTTTTTGCGCAATTATAGTATTTGCCCAAAGTAAATGGTCAAGGACCGTGTGCCTTGGAGTAGGAGCCGACCGTGACTCCGAACCAAGTAAAAAATAGACTTGTGTTCTTGTGCATTTAATTTCTTTCCGATACGTATCTGCTCTATCTTAATCCGAAAAGTTTTTAACGATATTCACCCCCCCTCTATCATTTTCCTTGATCCAACAATAAGAAGGCTGATTTTCCTATTGAACTTGTTGGAAGGGTGGTTGTTGATAAAATGAATTCCCATAACTTAGATTCGGATGATCCCTCCAACCTGGATTGTAGGTAGATGAATAGGGGTTAGTTCTTTATTGGTATTGGTTTCCGAAACTCTCCATCCCGAATGAGTAGGAATATTTTCAATAGCTTCTGAAACTCTTCCTTGAATTTTTTTCTAGCTCTGAATGTTCTCTCAATCTCAGGATTCAACTCCACAATATCACCACCTGTAGTCCTGGTCACAAACCCAACAAAATGGCAGCAAATGTATATGGAAAGTTAAAGCAAATGAAATAATATCAAAGATTATTAAACTAAGCACAAACTCAAATCAAACAAACTCAACTAGTGTGTTCCCCGGCAACGACGCCAAAAATTTGATGGAGCCCACAACGAGTGTCACGATGAGCCTCAAATTTGAATTTATAAATTGAAACCCCTTAGCTCACAAATCTAAGTATAGTATAGAGGCCTCAAGTCGTAATTTTCCAAGGATTAGTTAAGATTGCTTAATTCAAGCTAGATTTTGTCGTTTTCTATGTTTTGGGTTTTCAATTGAAATGTGGTTTGTTTTGCGATGAGGAATGAAATTATAGACGGAAACCTAACTATCCCTATTTGAAAACTGAAACAAGGATACTACACTTATCCCTATTTGAGAACTAAGCAATTCAATTCGAACTATGAGATTAAAAATTCAAAAACTAATATTGCATGTAGGAAACATAAGACCTGTAGCTAAATTGCAGAAATGTGAAGTTTGAAACAAAAAATTACTAAAGGAACAGAATTGTAATGAAAATTGAGAACAAAATAGGATTGAAACGTAAATGAGGTTGAGACCTCTTCCTGATCGGTCAACAGACTGATCAAATGTTTACCTGATCGGTCGACAGACCGATCAGATGCTTTCTTGATCGGTCAAACAGACAGATCAGATGTTGTAATGGAAATTGATACAAACTAAAACAACGAAGAAACTGAATTCAAAAGCTAAATTGTGCAGAAAATTAACAACCGATCAGTCTCTTATCCAAGATTCTTCTTGCCGTCACACAAGAACCAGCTAGAAACCCTCTAGCTCTACAAATCAGCAGAGAAACAATTCCTGTGATTAGTTCATCAGCAACTTGGTGCGTAGCCGAATTCCTTTCCGATCTCCTCCTTCTTGATGAGTTGGTTGGCGATTGTGGCTCAGGAACCCTCAGAAGCTCTCAGAGAACCCCTCAGAGTGCTCTTACGGTTTCGATCGATGAAGACAGCGATCAAGCAAGGGATCAATTAGCGAACACAGCTCCGGTGAAACCCTCGCCTGATCTCCCTTTAGCTACGAGATTAGGTTGCAAACTTAACCGGGAATCTTCCTCTATGATTTGAAATCTTGAAAAGAAACTGGATCTGATGTGGCTGCGCAAAGAAATGGAGAAGAAAACAGAGAAGAAAATGATGAACTAGAAGAATTCGCGACGACTCCGTTGGGGGGAGAAGTTCTCTGATTTAATTAATTCAAATTCAAAATGAATGGCTGTGATCATCCTCGCTTCATCCAATGGTCAAATCATCTCGGATTGAGTCCAAACTTTCCAGATCTCCATCAATGGTCAAGATCTACTTCTCCTCAGCTTGGATCGATCAGATCTACAACGGATGACTCAGATTACCCTTCCTTTTGGATGGATGGCTTAGACTCCTCTCGAGCTTGATCCAACGGCTAGATAACTCCTGATTTGGACCAAAACTTCAGATCTTGATCTATGGTCTTGATTAACTCTATCTTGAGCTCAGATTGATCAGAAGCTGATAGATGGCTCAGATCTCCCTATTTCTTGATTGGACGGCCCACATTCTTCCAATGCTTGATCATCTTGATCCGAATCCATGTCTGACTCAAACTCGATCCAATCCAATCTAGGTCCATGATCATTCAAAGCCTACAAAATTAGATTCAAATTTTAATGCCACAATATCTCAAATATAGAAAGAATTGCATCCAAAACCAAAAATAGAAATAACTCATGGAACCTAGTGTAAATACAAGATTAAGCATATAAAAGGGATCAAAACATGGATTTGAGAGCCTAAATTGATTAACAAAATGGTAATTATCAATCATCCATATCTCCATATGGGCCTTTAGATGGAGTTCCATTTGACTTATCCAAAAATCAAAATTCTCCTCGGAGAATAGTGGTGGACAAGTACTGTTCCACTCTTGGTTGGCCATTAGAATTTACTGAAAAATTAAAAACAAAACAAAAAAAACTTGTTCCAAGACTGAGTCTTGGATTAGTAGTGCGGGACAAAATTAATAATAACGCAAAAAGATCGAGTGGTGTTGCACCAACCTCGATTAACAAGAAAATTCGAGCGAAAAGAATTTAAAAAATTCGTAAATCCGAAAAAAAACTTCTCAAACTTGTGGTTGCACCAAGTTTGAGCCACCCGCTCTAATACCACTTGTTGGATCGGAGTAAATCGATAGTGGGGGGGGGGGGGGGTGAATATCGATCGAAAATTTTCGGACAGTTAGAGAATTTACGCAGCGGAAAAGAGTAAAACAAAGTCGCTAACACAGTTTATTTTACTTGGTTCGGAGTCGCGGTCAGCTTCTACTCCAAGGCCCACGGTCCTTGACTGTTTAGATTGGGCAATTCTATATTCATAGAAATGATTACAGTTTCGAGTACAGATATAGAATCAAAAAAGCAGTTACAACACTTAAGAAATTAAAGGCTTTACCGATGAATGGAGTGGATGAAATTTCAGAGCAGAGGGTCGTCGTCGGCTCTTGAATCGCGAATGCAGGGCGTGCCGGAGCATAGCGCTTGAGCATAAGTGTTGAAAGCGAAGTTTGCAAGTTGTTTTGAAGCCTTGGGGGTGAACCCCCTTTTATAGTCGTCTCCTAGGCTCCTGTGTTGAAGGGGCCCCTGACACGTGGCCTCTCCTACGCGAACTCTGATCCGCAGGCTCGGTCAGCGCTTATCCACTTCAATGAGGCGCCTGAGCTGACTATGTTAACACAGGCGCCTAGCCTGACTTGGTCCATAGGCTTTCGTGGCAGTTTGCTTCGATGGTCTCGGTTTGGCCTTGCACTGGGGCGCATGTATCCTTACAGGCGCCTAGCCCAGTGAGGCGCCTCCTTCCAATGAGGTGCCTGAGCTGCAGAAACACAGTCCTTTCGTTTCCTGCAACCAGGGTTAGTTCCAAAACACAAGAAGCAAATATACAATATATGTTAGACATTATTTATAGCCTAAGCTGTCTTGGTTCTGACTTTGGGTCTCCCAGTGGAACCCTAGGTCGAACCAACGCCTAATGTTCCCTCCTATGGGGAACGCGTCCTCACCTACTCCTCTCGGGAGAATTTACCTTTTTTGCCAACCGGCTCCTCCGGTTGGACTTTTGCCCAGCTTCACTCACCAGGTCTTCGGTGCCCAGTCCTCGACCAGGTCTTAGTGCCTAGCTTCACTCACTCGGTCTTTGGTGCCCAATCCTCGACCAGGTCTTAGTGCCCAGCTTCACTTACTAGGTCTTAGTGCCCAGCTTCACTCACCAGGTCTTATTGCCCAACTTTAGGTCAGGACTTAGTTGTCCAGCCCGCGACCAGGACTTAGTGCCTAATTCAATGAACCAGGACTTAGTGCCTAGTGTACCTAGGACTTTCCTACACACTTAATCAGCTTGTTAGATCACAACCAAATCTTAACTTCTGAACCCTTTGCCATTATCAAAACAAAGGTTTGACTTTGGTGCTTCTGGCACCAACATCTTCCTTACCCTCGACGAGCCAGAAGAGAAATGGTAACATCACCTGCTACGAGTGTAACAAGAATGGACATTTCAGATCAAAGTGCCCCAACGTAAAGGAGAACAAAAAGGCTCGAAAGAAGAAGGCTCTTCAAGCCACCTAGGACGAGTCGTCCTCAGAAGAAGAAGAAGAAACTCCGCACTCGAATCTACTCGCCTTGACCGCCTCGAAACACATCGACTCCAGAACGGAATCAGAACCAGACGAGGACGTCAGCACCGGAAAGCTTTCAATCACGGAGGATGGACAAATCACGGTAAGAGGTTATCCGGAATCCGAATTTTATGATTTAATTTCTTACGTGTCTCGCAAATTGGCGAAAGCCAACATTCGGGTTGAAACCCTCCGACAGGAACATCTCGGGTTGAATAACCCTTTTTATCAATTCAGGAGATCGTAGGAACATCTCCAAATAGGTTGATATCCAACCATAGATAAGAACAACCATAGCTAGAGTCTATCAAGTTATTCTTAGCTATGAAGGTAGGTAATTATACCGATTACATATTATACATATGTAACTATCACATTATGCTATCAACTAATTGAATGTTTGCATAAATCATTGGGTCTTAACTCATTAACAAGTATGCAACAATATACATAGCACCCAACTACACCTCTCTTTACATCGACCTTGGCTGTGGCACAACAAATCAATGCTCCAAGCTTAAGGCTGCCCCATTAATCAAGAAATAGTTTTAATATGGTTGGAGCTCATTCAACCGTTTAGTCAGGCTTGGATGTGTCCAACAACCAAAACTAAGGATTGACCTCTGACTCCAACTATATTAATCATAAACTAATTCCATGGTTTGAACATGTTGAGGTTCTAGCCGGGCATGGATGTGTCCATCAACCCAAACGAGAAACAAAACTCCGGTTCTAACCATATTAATAAAAGGTGTTGGCCTTAATATTTTGTATGGGGTTTTGGGTCTCATCCTTTTCCTTTTAAGCACATTCATGACATATAATTATGTTATGTTCTAACGATTTCCTTAATAAAGTATGTATGTGACTTAATTTATCAAGTCTCATTAATTGAATTAGGAACCGGATTTACTAATTCTAATTTCATACTTTATTCAAGGAATTGTTTTGGGAAACAATTTCCTAAATTGTCATAATCAATTTCGGAAATAATATGTTTAAGACTTTGATTTCTCTAAATCAAATCTTATTAAATTAAGAGACAAATTCCCTTAATTCAACCACATATTATTATCATGAAAATCTTATTTAAGGAAATAAACTCTATAGGAAATAATTTTTCCTAATTAATTTTGGAGACAACAATATGTAAGAGCATCACCTCATAAATCAAATAAGGAAATTATCGTTTGAGAATCACCTCAAAATTTCCATGATTTGATCACATATTTTATTTATGGATAATTAATTACAACAAATTATTTACTTTGGGTGGCTCCCCGAGGCACTCCCCAAAGAAAAGAAATTTGTTGTAAATCTAATTTGGCCTGCTCCCTTAGGCATAACCAAATTAAACTTGACAATTAAAGAACTTGTTAATAATATAATTTGGATGGCTCCCCGAGGCCTACCCAAATCAATTTTAACAATTCATATTCAAAATAGGAAATTAAATTATAACAACTAACTTTAATTTGGGTGGCTCCCCGAGGCACTCCCCAAAGTAAAAAATTTTGTTAATAATTTAAAAACCAATTTGAATTTAATTGTCAATTAATATTTCCATAAAATGTCTAGACTTTCATGAAAAGAAAGTGCCCAAAATTACGAGCTTTCCATAAATGGAAAGATTCCAAAATTAAAAGGTTTTCAGAATTATTGTAAGTTTCTGGTACAAAGAAAACATACGTATTTCCAAAATTAGAAATTATCCAAAATTAGGAAATTTCCAAAATTGGAAAGTTTTCACAATTATCATAAAATTTCAGAAACAGAGATATTTCAAAAGTTTGCGAAATTTCATGAGGATTTCCAAACTTTGAAATTCCTAAATCTAAAATTTACCATAATTGGAAAGTTTCCATAATTGGAAAATTTTCCAAAATTGAGATCATGACAAAGTTTTCCGCAAAACACTTATATGATTATGTCGAACACTAACTGCTCTGATACCACTGTTAGGACCGGGTGCATGCCGACACGGACACGTATTGTAATTGTTACATAATTACATGCAGCGGAAACAAAAGCATGAATAATTTCCTAAATTATTCTAACACATATCCTAAGCATGCAATGTGTTCACATAATCATAATATAAAATTTTTACAGAAAAGGAAATTACTCTACGAATTACCTTGCGTAACTTGGAAGAAGGGACGAGATCCAACCGTTAGCGTCCCTTGAAAGCTCCGCCTCTATTCGTATTCACGCTGAGTATCGTCGGGATGACTTCGCTAAGCCACGAGATTCGTGTTCATGAGAACTACTAGATTCTCCGTGAACACGACGAAAATCGAGAGAGTAATCAAATCGAAAGACTCACCACCAAGGTTGGCCGAAGAGGAAGATCGTCGCAAGGAAGAACTTCATCACCTTGATGCTTCTCCTTGTGCTCACGGTAAGAAGAAAGAAGGAAGGCCTATGGCCGGCCAAGAGAGAGGGAGAGAAAAAGAGGAGAGAGCCCAAGCAATTCTTGGATGGATCATCTTCTATGGCACCCCTTGGGTCCTTTATATAGGGAGAGATTTCTTAATTCCCAAGCAAATCTCTCCTTGATTATGGAATAATTTCTCAATCAATCCATAATCAAGGCTCTCATGATCAAGCTTCTTCTTCTTGATTATGGAATAATTTCTCAATCAATCCATAATCAAGGCTCTCTTTCTTTTGGCATGATTATATAAAATTTATAAAACAAACCAACCATTGGTTCATTATATAAAATTTTATAAAACAAACCAACCATTGGTTCATTATATAAATTTTATTAAACAAACCAACTCATGGTTCATTATATAAAAATTTATATAAAATTTATATAAACCAACCTTTGGTCTATTTTATAAAACAAACCAAAATACCCTTATCCTCTTATGGTGGTGGTCGGTCATGACAAGAAGAGAGGAGGCCCCCTTCCTTGGCCGGCTCATCCAACCCCAATTGGATCAAATCCCTTAATGAATTAAACTTATTTAATTCACCCATTAAGTCTTTAAAAGACTTAGCCATTCTATGCTTCCGATACGTCTGAAATAAATTCAGTTTTGACTATTGTTTGGACTTACCAAAAATAGTCTATCTCGATTGGAGAATTCAATTCTCAACTCGTTTTAAATCCTTCAAATTACTCGTTATACGTGTGACCAAATAGGCTTTCAATTTATGTTGGCCGTCCATAATTAACTAATTAATTATAGAACGATCATGAGTGGCACCTAGTAGTACATCATGATCCCCAATTAATTGAAAGATCAACGGTTGACCTCAGAAATGATTCTGAAACCCTTCAGCGGCTATAATGAATCGTGCACCATTCCCTTCACCATCTTATACCCACTTGGTTCAGGACATGGTCTATGTGTGTCAGTCCCCACTAGGCTGACTACGTCACACCTAGCCCAAGTAACGTTTCCTCGTCCTATGGATTCTAATTACTCTCATGTATTTAAGAGATTCATACTCTGAACATGTCATGCTCTGGCCAGAGGCTTCGAGTAACAATCCTATGATGGGCCTCGGGTATACATCTCCTCGCAAGGAGTGGTGAATCCTTTGTAGGCTGTTCAAACATCTTCAGGCACTTCGGCTTATACCCAATCATCCTGGGTCCACACCTCCTTGGAGATGCTTGCTTAAGATGTCAAAGTATAAGTCTCCATGACCAAGATGACTTGAACACCGCAAGTCAAAGGAACATCGCACTTAAGCTGCAGTAAGAACTTCACTGACATATCTATATGTAGACTACCATATGAAGTTTTACAGCCAGTCACACCAACGAACTAGTTCCCTTAACTAGCATTCATGTTTATCTCCGGACATCTCAATGTCACCAGCCAGTGAGAATCATCTGATTAGAGAATAACCCATGCTAGTCTCAACAGAATTGATAGTGTACGTATTTATCAATTCATCGACTAGGGACAATTTCAATACTTCACAATTGCACATGTAGAGATAATCACTAGTTGTGAATTCATCACAAATTCTCTCATGCTGTGAATTATATTGCGAACATTTAGTAAATGAGCTTAAGATTTTAATCAAATAATCATGTATACTCAAATAGTGAATATTCATTTATTAAAATAAATGATTACAATCATAAGGCGATTGCCTTAGGACACTTCTCTCATATCACTAACAAGAGGTCTAAAGGGAAAATTGAGGACAATTCCATGTGTCCAATTATGATGGTTAGCATTAACAACCACATGGAATTAGAGATAGACTTGGATGTTGATACAAAATGCCAATCTCTTAAGATAATTAGAAGTTGTACCAAAAGTCAAGCACATTTGCATTTTTTTATGGAATTATATTTTTCTAGGATAGGGTATATCCTAGCAAATGTGCTTGCAACATTTTTAGAAATGTTCAAGGTTTAGTTGAGTTCGTTTTGGCACTAGGGGTAAGGTTGCTTGGGAGCAAGCCTTTAATGGTGTTCAAGGGAGAAGAACTCGGGTGTTGGGTTGGGTATACCTCAACATGGTGTTATGGTGCTAAGTTGGGTAGAACTTCACCATGGGAAAATGAAAATTGAGAGTAGGCATAGGTTAAGGGGGAGGTAGCCCGTGTTTGCCTTGATTTTCATAGAAAATTATTTTTGGATTTTGTGTCTAACTTGGGAACGGTGATAGATACATGGTGAAATGTATTTTTCCCAAGTAGGTATGGGTACCACAATGTTCTCCACGAAATTTAGGAATTTTTGGAGAATTGTGGAATTTCTTGCGCGTTTCTGAAATTCGGCCAGAAAATAGACTTTCAGAGTATCAGTCGACTGGCCATTTTGGCAGTCGACTAACCAGGGCTGATTTGGGTATCAGCAGCTGGTTTGGGATCCAAATGATAAGAAACATATATATTGGGGTTGAGTACACATTGTTTAGGATCATTAAGGATTGAAAGAACCAATAATTGGGATATTATTGGGGTCTTTTTGATGTATGGCAAAGGGGGAGAGATGTTGGGTTTAAGTGGAAAACCAAACATACCTTTGCTAGAAACCCTAGTTTTAGGGGGAGCATGATTGCTCCATTCATGACGTAAGGGGAACCTGGGAAAGGTTCTTAAAAAGCCTTTGTAAGTCCAATGTAGGGGGATCTTAGGAGAAGCTTTAAAAAGCCTGTTTTGGTGAAATTCCTAACTTGGAGAGTTAGGTGTGGGAAAAATCCTAACTTGGAGGGTTAGGTGTGGGGAACCTTGGGATAGGTTTTAAAAAGCCCGTTTCTGAAAAATCCTAACTTGGAGGGGTAGGTGTGGGGAACTGATAACCATCATTTTATTGATTATTTTAGGCTCTAAAATCCATGTTTGATCCACATTTTATATGTTTAAGTTTGCAATTGTATTAGGTTTCATGTATTCCCTCTATTTTAGTTTTTAATTCAAATCTTTGTATATTTGGGATATTTTTGGCACTAAATTTGAATATCATTTTGTATGCTTCAATTGATCATGGACCTAGATCAAATCGGGTCAGACTTGAGTCAGCATTGGATCCAGATCAAAGGGATCAAGCATCGGATTATTAGGAGCCGTCCATTCCAGAGAACGATTAGATCTGAGCCATCGGTCAACTTCTGGTCAATCCGAGTTCAAGATAGAATCACTCATGACTATTGATCAAGATCTGAAAATTTCAGCTAAATCAGAAGTAATCTGACCGTTGGATCAAGCTTAAGATGTTCTAGACCATCCATTCAAGAAAAAGGAAGATCTTAACTATCCTCCACTGGTTTGGTTAATCCGAGCTGGGGATAGGTAGATCAGGACCATTGATTGGGATCTGTGGAGTTTGGTTCAGATCTGAAGAGATCCGACCGTTGGATGAAGTCAGATTGATCTCAGCTGTCTGTTGCTTCCATCATAACTTGGCTGAACCTAGTGCTGGACTGAACTCAAGCTGAGCTGTGAGCTGCTGGACTGAACCCAAGCTGGCTTGGTCTGCTGGGTCAAGCGCAAGCTGAGCCAAACTCAAGCGCAAGCCGAACCAAACCCAACTTCTGAGCTCTGGCTGGGCTGAACTGAACCAAGGCATTGGCTGAACCAAGCTCTGGCTTGGCTGACTAGACTCAATCTACTGAATCAAACCGTTGAGCTGGCTTGGCCGACCGAACCACGCGCAACCAGGGACAAAATGCGGATCGCGCAGAGAAGCTAGGGTAGACTGGATTTTTCCCGACTCACTCCATCCACTCCACCCTCACCGCCGGCGACTTCCTCTCCATCCTCATCGCTGCCGGACGGACCATCAACGCTGACCACAAGCTAGGCCTCTGGGGGTTCCGAACCCTAGCTGAACTTCTCCATCTCATTCCATCGCACTTCATCGCCGCCGGCCGGATGAGCTAGGGCTCTGGGGGTTCCGAACGCTAGCCGAACGCAGCCGTCGCAGCATTCCAGCACCACCACCACAGCTAGGGCTCTAGGGGTTCCGAACCCTAGCTGATATCACACCATCCACTCCACCGCCGCAGTTCTTCTTCTTCATCAGCAACTTTTCTTTCCAGAGTTTGTTTTCAGCAGTTTCATTTTCTTCATAGCATTTCCAGTAGATCTTCCTTTCAGCAATTTCTTTACGGCAGTAGCAGTTCTTCAATTCAGTTCAAATTCAGCAGTAGCTTCTTCATAGCTGATCGGCAGCACTTCCCAGCATTTCTACTTCACAACAGTTTTCTATCTCCTCCATTTCCGGCAGCATTCCTCTTCAACAGCAGCTTCTTCCATTTTCAGCACAGATCTATTTCCACTTCTTCTTCATCAATTACGGCAGCAGGTTCATCTTCAATGATTTTCCAGCAGTTCTCTTTTCTTCCTTCACAGCTTCTTCACAAGGCCAATTTCCAGTAGCTTCAATCCCTTCAGAGCAGTTTAGTTCATTGGGTCAATTAGCGTGCTTCAACTTAATTCAATTATTGATTGTTTTGATGATTGATAACGTTTGAGTTGTTATGTGTGTCTTTGAGTGATTGCTTGTATTAGATGGAATTTTCCCATTTCAAATTGCACGCACCTTTGTTATTTTGATTCATGCTCGCAAGTTGTTCGACAAAATGTTTCTATAGATAGATTTAATTTCATGCCTCTTGTTTTACTTAGTTCTCAATTGTCTTGTCTCTTTTAATTGCTTAATGTTCTTGTACTTCATTTAAATGCAATTAAGTTAGGTTGGATTAGATTTCTTCAATGCAGTAGTTTTGTAATGCCCGCCCCTTACGTGAGCGACGCGTTACTTTTTCTTTCTTTCTTTCGTACATTATTGCATATGAATCGTAAATATAGCAGCGGAAATAATACTAAATCATGAATATATGCAATTGGATAAATTTCTTTCTAATTAAACTACTTTAAGCATGTGAATCATAGCATAGCATATCTAATAAGAGAGTATATAGTTCTACATTAAGCATGTATCATAAAGGACTTCAACTCCAGCAAGTAGTAAGCGTAAACATAATAACTAACACATGCAGTTTATAAGTAGCAGCATTAAGTCCATAAGTAAGAGTAAAGACAACAGTAGGATCGTTCTGCCAAGTCACTGCCACACACACACACATGCCCTCCTGCTGCTTCCCTTCTTTAGAAACCTCTAGTTTGATCTGCCACATAAGAAGGTAGACTATAAGCATAAAATGCTTAGTAAGCTCCTTGCTTATTCACAAAATCCGTACATCACATATAAGAAGAAATCCACATCATTTGACATAAACATATAACATTGTAAACGCCCGCCCCTCTCACACTAGGGCAGGGTTACGCGAACATAATTTTTTTTCGTTTTAGCGGAAGCATTTTGAAACTTGAAACTTGAACATGATACATGTATAATCTTGTACTTGAACATGTAAGGCATGAAACCTTTTAAACATCTTAGACATTGAGGAGAGCATGCTAGGTACCTTCACATTCTTATTTGCATAATAGAAGCATGTCACATGGTCATTTCTTAAGACAGAGGAGTAAGTATGAGGAAGGATAACATAATACTAAAGTTCTTTAGCAAGTATAAACTAAGTACTTAGCATATGAGCAAGAGTGAGCATGAAATATCCATATGAGTCTAATTATCTGCAAGTAGCAACTTAGTAAGTATGATTCAACATTTAACATGCAATACTCAGCATATGCATAACTAAATAAAACATGAGTAGATCTTCTTCCACCATGCCACCACCACACACACATTTTTGCCCCTCCTGCTGCTCCCTTTAGTTTATCCATTCCTTACCCTTTTCTGCAGTACAAGGGAAACATGGAAACTATAAGCATATAGCTTAGTAAGATCCTTTCCTACTCACAAAATCATACGTTCCATCAAGTAGAGAAAACATCATGTCATAATAGTGCATAGCATTAAAACACTTAACTTAACATAGCATAAGGGAGCATATGTACTTATCATAAGAAGCATACTTGAACTTAACATAATTCACCTTTATAGCATAATAGTCATATAGTCATGACAAGAAATGCAAATGCAAGATGCTCTTTTGAAAACATGCATAGGATGAGTTCATGCATATGCTTTTCTTAAAATCATACATATAGGTACTTAAACATACATCCATCATCATTGAGGGATCCCGGCTTGTACCTCTTACATACATACATAATGCGCGCATCCCTAATAGGCCGAGGTAGCTAGTCTCTAACCTACTAGGGAAACTAGGTCCGTTCATAGTCCGTCGACCTAGGGGCATCCCCTTACTAGGTCCGTTCATAGTCCGTCGACCTAGGGGCTTCCCTTACTAGGTCCGTTCATAGTCCGTCGACCTAGGGGCTTCTCGGGAGCCCATCCCCTTACTAGGTCCATTCATAGTCCGTCGACCTAGGGGCTGCATCCGGAGCCCACCCGTGGACCTTGCTAGGATCCGGTACAAGCCATACAAAGTAAAATAGCATACATGAATTTTATCATATCATAAGCATAGCATATTCTTGTTTCTTACTAGGTCCGTTCATAGTCCGTCGACCTAGGGTTGCATAGCACATTCTTATCATATCATAAGCATATCATCATAACCTATCACATCATTGTCATATCATGAGCATGGCATGCCTCTTATCTTATCATGAAGAGTGCTCTTAGTCCCGACTTACAGGGAAGCATCTCTTAGGCATTTCATCATACATAAGCCATGCTTAACATAAGGGTGCTTAAAGAGCTTAAACATAGACATGTACATCATGATTCTTAGAGCATGAAAAAACATGGGAGAAGACATGTTATCACCTATACTACTCATAGCATATCATGAGTATCCTTGGCGTGCCTAATTGGGGTTGTAGCTTCCCCCTTAGCCCACATTCTTATTTAATTAGAAAATTCCAGCATATAAACTCTATGTTTAGAGCATGCTAAATCATGAAAAACATTACACTAACATCATACATTAAGGTAGGCATCATAGGGGAGACATTAGAAGGCATGTTGGGGTTGTTACCCCTTCTTAAGTCCTACTTATCATTCTTTACAGAAAATTCCAGCATACATACCTTAGTTTCCAAGCATGTTAAAACCATGAATAAACCATATTTACATCATATATCATCTTACATATCATAGGAAGGGCCATTATCAAGCATACTAGGAGTTTAAACCTCTCTAAGCCCTAAAAGAGGTCCTTGACCGAAAATTCCAGCAAGCCTACTCCGGGTTTTTGGGGGCTTAAGGACAAGGAAAACATCATATTATCATCATCTATTTAGTCACACATCATGAGGAAAAACATATGCAAGTATAGGAGTAGTTTAAACTCTCGCAAGCCCTAAAAACCTTCTTGGCCGAAAACATCAAGAGCTTCATCCTATGTTTAAACCATTTTAGGCACTCGAAACTATTGTAATGCAGGTGAGGGGATTACTTACATCCTTTCGCTTGAATTTCTCCTTCTCTAAAATCTTAAGGTGCCCTTGGTTGAAGGAAGGTGAGTGTTCTCCTTCCTAGCACTTCTATAGAACCCTTGACCCTAGTAGAGGGTAAGACCCTTGTAGACTTCTTCCTCCTTCCAATTCCCTAGGGTTGGAACCCTAGGGTGGTGTTTCGAAAATGAAAAGGGAGAAGGGAATTTCGGTGGTGAGGGTGAAGGGGAAGAAGAAGAGGAAGTTATTCCAACTTCTCTTTCCCTTATTTATACTTTTCTCATGAAGAGACATGTCTCTTCACTTCCCTAGTTTTTAACAAGCATATTTCTTATTCCCTCTACATGAAATATGGCTTGGTACAATGGTTAAGACATTGCTAGTGCAACTAGGAGGTTCAAGGTTCAATCCTTGTTTCCTCCTTCTTACATCTTCTTTTTATTACATTTTGCACTAATCCACATCCAAGCCCATTAAGCCAAGCCCATCATGAAATTTCATAATAATAATAATATTTCATGAATTCATAATATTTCATAATATTTCATAATAATATTTCATGAATTCCATAATATTTCATATTCATGAATTCATAATATTTAATAATAATATTTCATGAATTCATAATATTTCATAATAATATTTCATGAATTCCATAACATCTCATATTCATGAATTCATAATATTTAATAATAATATTTCATGAATTCATAATATTTCATAATATTTCATGATAATATTTCATGAATTCCATAATATCTCATATTCATGAATTCATAATGTTTCATAATATTTCATGATAATATTTTATGAATTCCATAATATTTCATATTCATGAATTCATAATGTTTCATAATATTTCATGATAATATTTCATGAATTCCATAATATTTCATATTCATGAATTCATAATATTTAATAATAATATTTCATATGGAAAATTTTTGGGGTGTTACAAACATGAATAAATACTTAATGCATCTAAAGCACATAAGCATAAACACTTAACATTCGCATAATCTTTAAAGCATAATCATGTGCATAAATATTAGACATAACATATGCAATATCATTACACATAAACATGTGCGTAACCAATAAACATAGCATATGCAACATCATTAGACATAAACACGTGCATAGGCATTAAACATAGCATATGCAATATCATTAAACATAAACATGTGCATAAACATTAAGGATGCTCTTTTAAAATATATATAATATAATACTTGAACATCAGCATATCATCATCATTGGGATCCCTGGCTTGTACCACACATTAAGGACAGCTACGGTAGTCCCAAAACCGAGGACAACTACGGTAGTCCCAAAACCGAGGACAGCTACGGTAGTCCCAGAACCGAGGCTTTCATAAGGAGCCTATCCCTGTTGGACAGCTACGGTAGTCCCAGAACCGTGGACAGCTACGGTAGTCCAGAACCGGGGCCTTGCTTAGGAGCCCACCCTTTGGACCTCTTTCAAGATCCAGTACAAGCCAATACATAAAGTAAAATAGTATACATGATTCCTTTCCTTTCCATAGCAATTTCTCTTTAGCATAGCGTTCATCATTTCTTTTCTTTTCTTAGAAATTGCTCTTTAGACATTCTTTTATTCATAATGTCATACATGTCATGGGAATACATTCAAAGCATAAATATCATCATAACTTTCAAGCATGAACATGGCATGGAGAAAACATAATTTCATGGTAAGGAAATTCATAACATGCCAACTTATTCATGATTCATAAAACACATAATGTTCAATTTAAGACTAAGAATAATACACCTAGGGAACTTGTTCCATTTTTCTTTTCATCTATCATGGCATAATGTAACATGGATATCTTTAATTCAATCCTAATTCAACATATACTCTACTGGTCAAAACATTTAGATAGGGTTATCATGGCATAAAAACACAACACAACATCACACAATTCATACAACATGCATACATTGAACATCCTAGTACCAAGAGACATCATCAAGTGAGGTAGTGACCTTAACCCATCCTAACACCCAATTTAAGGTACTGATCATAAACTTCTAAGGTTCATATCAACATGAAAATGACAAAGAACAAGAGCAATTGATTCATACAACATGCATATATTATATATTCTAATACTAGAAAGCATTAGTAAGTAACATGACATCTTTAACTCTTCTTTTTTTCTTCCCATCTATCATGGCATAATACAACATGAATACCTTTAATTCAACCCTAATTCACACATATTCTACTGATCAAAACATTTAGATAGGGTTATCATGACATAAAAACACAACACAACCTCACACAACTCATACAACATGTATACATTGAGTATCCTACTACAAAGGGGCATTATCAAGTGAGGTAGTGACCTTAACTCATCCTAAAACCCAATTTAAGAAACTGATCAGAAATTTCTAAGGTTCATATCAACATAAAAATAACAAAAACAAGAGCAATTGGTTCATACAACATACATGTAATACATATTCTAACACTAGGAAACACGTAACATGGCATCTTTAACTCTTCTTTTTGGCCCTTATTTAGGGTATTAACCCCACATGTTCAGAGGGGAAATATGGTCTAAAAATATATATAAAACCCTCAAACAACCATTAACAAGGAATTAAAACATTAGTTAGTCAAAAGAACCAAAACATCTTCTTGTGGCCAAAAAGTCTATGGCTTCATGAGAGCCTTGGCCTAAACCTTTAAGGGGTTTTTGCTTCATCTTTTTTTTTCATCATAACTCATAACTTAACATCAAGAAAACATTGGAGTCATTAGATATCATCAAACACAAACCTAAGCCCTAAATCTCATGTTGGTCGAAACTTGCCTATAGGGAAACCTTCACGATTTTTGCAATACATCGCCAAAAACATACAAGAACATGAATCAAAAACATATATAACTATTATGTTGCAGGTGAGGGGAGTCTTACCCTTGTTGTTTTGGTTATAAACCTTGAATAGAGAAACAAAAAGGAAACCTTCTTGACATTAGAGCTCCTTGCCCTTGTAGCCTTGTAGAAGAACTTGGATCTTCAAGAGAGAGACCTCTTGTGAAGTTTTCCAAGAGCAAACCCCCCTTTGGAATTTTGGCCAAGAAGGAAGAAGAGAGGGGAGAGGAAGGGCCTTGGTGGAAGAGAAGAAGAGAAAAGTAACTTAAGCCTCTTCACTTCTCATCCCACCTCTTTATACTAAGTGAAGGGCAAGTGAAAGGGCATGGTGCCTCCTCTCATGGTGACTCTTCACTTCCCTTATCCTTACACCTATCTACAATTCTCTTTATCCTCCTAATAGCACTCCCTTGCTAGGTGAATTGGTTACATATGCATTCTTAAGGCTTACATCATCTCTAAGGTCCAAGGTTCAATCCTTGGCTCCTACATCATTTTATTTATTTATTTATTTTATTCTTTTGTAAGCCCATCGAAAGTAAGGCCCATTACATGATGTGTTATTTCTTTTATCCTCATGGGGCCCATTAAGATAACTAATGAAGTGCTATTTAAGACCCATTAGGAATTTCCACCATTTAGAACTCATATAAAGCCTATTAACACTTACACTAAAATTCCCACAACTCTAACTATCATTCATGAATCATACTCGATATGGCTATTATTCATAATCCTACTCAATATTAGGGATAATATTGAAGGAAATTTTAGTGGGGTGTTACAAGTTTTGCTCTATGTTTAGTTTCGTTAATGCTTAATTTCTAGTTATCCTTTTCTTTGCTGCAATTGTAGTTAGGTTAAATTAAATTTCATTACCTGCACTATCTTTCCTTAATTAGAACTAGATTTCATACTTGCTCTGCTATTCATTTCGTAGTCATAGCTCTCAAATCCAAAACCCAGTTTCATATCCAAAAACCCAAAAGCAATAAATTACGATTCTGAGATTTATCATGCACCAACTACATTCGTTGAGAGACGACTCGAGTTACTCTATGCTACATTAGTGTACAGGAGTTCGATACTTAAATTATATTTGAAACCGTGACACGACTAAAACGGTTATCAGGAACCTTGGGATAGGTTTTAAAAAGCCCGCTTCGGAAAATTCCTAGCTTGGAGGGTTAGGTGTAGGATGCCTTGGGATAGGATTCATTTTTGCATTGCATATGCATTATTCTTGCCATTGACTACTGTTTTATTTTCCCTAACTTAAACGGATTGCCAAACATCAAAAAGGGGAAAATTGTTGGAGCAATCGGCCATAAGATGGTCCGGAGTGACCATAGGTTTTGATGTTTGGGCAATGGGTTTAAGTTAGGTTTACCCTTGTGTGCTTATATGTGTATGTTGAGTGTGCAGGTGGTACAGGTTACACATATGGACTTGACTGGACGGCCTCGGTATGGTGAAGGATGGCATGGAGGCAAGTTGGAGGCTTGTGTGCACATCCGAGGGACCTTGGAGAGCAGGGACGATGAGCTGATGGGCGTGGACTTCGAGGCATGCGTGAAGGATGGCATGGAGGCAAGCTGGAGGCTGACATGCATCCGAGGGACTGGAGCTGAAGATGAAGAGGGCGCGAAGGCAATAGTCGAGGCTGCGGAGGAGGAGTCAGTCGAGTTGTGAGGGTCGAGTGCTGTGTGAATGTATTCGGGAAGGGTTTCAGCTAGGGACCAATCGACTACCCTGGGGGCAGTCGACTGGTAGGTGGCTGGTGAGCTTGCTGAGAATTCGAACGTTGAGATGCAACGGTCGAATCTGGCTGGCACCAGTCGACTGCCCCCAGCGGGGGTTTCAGCCCGAGTCCTATTTAAAGAGGACTTCGTGGGGGCTGAGATTTTTTGACAAGTTTGGTCTTGGTTAAGGGCCAAACAGTAGTCTTTGTGCTCAGAGGTTCTCAAGGTGTTGTGGTGAGGTTTCTCCACCCACAAGGAGCGACGAGAGCTAGACGGAGGTTATCCGGGGAGTGATCCACCGACGGATTCTTGGATTAGTCACCCGGCCAGGGTGGATACCAAGTAAATTTTCGTTGTTAGCATTGGTTAGTATTGTTTTTATTGTTTTATTGTATATTCCGCTTGCGCTAACATGCTTGTAGAGAAAACGACGAAGAAACGCTATTCACCCCCCCCCCTCTAGCAGACACAAACGATCCTTCAGTTTTCACTAGGGTTAGTCAAGTTAAGTGATTTGATCAAGTTAGATTTGCTAAGCTTGAACACATAACTTGATTGCTGTTCAATTTGTATTTATCGCCCCAATTACTGTAGATGCACTAACTTAAAGCATCTTGAATCAAGGCATAGACCTAAACATCTCAACCTAGTCTAGGTTATCAATCTAAGTACCCTAAGATGCTTGTGAGATGCTGGCTTCTAGATCTATAGGTGCATGCAGTTCTAGGGTTAAGGCCTAAGCTAAGTCCATTTTGCGCAAAATCCTAGTTTTGAAGAGGGTATGTTTTTGAAAAAAACTAAGTCCAGAAAATCATTTTAAATTTCAACAATTTGATAAAATAAATGATTTAAAAAATATATATTAAATGCCAATTTTCAAAAAGAATGTGAAAGTAGAAAAGATTTTTGAAAAAATATAGAACAATCCTATTCTACTAAGCACAACCCTACTTTACAATTCAAATATGAAGTAAATGACTCTGTAGACAAATAAATAGCCAACATATGAAATAGCTAGGTAAAAAGTCAACTGGTCAACACAAGGACAACACAGTCAATAACAAGTCAACCCTACTAAGTAGGGAAAGTCAAATAATAGAAATACAATCAGATAACTAGAACACCACTCAAGTCTAGGAGGAAGGGCCATGGGGGAAAAATGGACCGGGCTGCCACGACCGGAACATGGACATCATCTCGTCATGTCAAGCCTGGTTTGCCTCGCATTCGGCTCGAAGGGCATCCATGTACTCGACGTGATAGCCCTGGTTCACATCGTGTTCGGTATAAAGGGCGTCCATGAACTCGACGTGATGGGCCTCCATCTCCTCTCGGAGACTGTGGACCTCTATCTGTAGTCGTGTCAAGCGCTGGTCTGTAATCGATGGTGGAGGCTCTCGTAACTGCTCCTCGATCTCGACGACGAGCTCGGCTATGTCGACCTCTACCTCCTCGTCCAAATCGACCTGGTGTCGAGCCCTCTATCATCTCCACGATAACACCCCGGCGGTCGAGATATTTATGCCCGCTAAAGAAAAGTTCCTAGACTCTAGCTCATCAAATTCGGTCATCGGGATGACCTCCCCAGCAGTGACGTCACACCCATGGTGATGTAGGAGGGCAGTGATGATGTGACAGTAGAGCGTGTGTACTCGGGAATGGGCGGATATGCTCGACGCGTAAATGATCGTCTGGAAGATGTGGAGACCAATGTCTATGTCCAGATGGTGGATCATCGCGTAGAGGAGGAAGGTGTGGAAAGGTCGCATAGTCGCGACATCCCGAGTGGTTAATGGGAGAATGCAATGGACCAGAACTCTATAGAGAGCGTAGTCCTAGACGCGGAGATCGACGGACTGAAATCTCTGTACCGTCGAGTCTCGTGCATCTCTGAAAATGTAAGAATAGAGGGTGTCCAAGGTGATGTGAGAATAGGGGGCATCAAAAGGAAGGTCCCTCGGAGGATAACATCAAAAAGTGGACTGAGATGGTCGTAGTCTAAGAAATCGGTTAAACAAAGTAGGTGTGATAGTAAGGGGGATGGACTATACAGTAGTAGAGTAACAAAAGTCATCAAGTCTGACTAAGTTGTTATAAAACTCAGCACACAGGGTTGTGTTGACTGGTGGGTACAGTAAACAAGGAGATTGAGTTGATAACAGTTAATTGCATCTATAACAGTAGGGCAAGATTGAACAAAGAAATGTCTATTCAAGAAGCTGGTCTTAATTGGTTTATAAGTGGTCTGTGTGAATCTATTAAACAGAGCCAAGGTAGGGAACCTAGAGTTTGGGCTAGGCTCGGCCCCGGGGATGGGTTGCGTAACTTGACGTTTTCTAAATAGGTAAGAAAAATTATACATTTATTATTAAAAGAAATTAAGAAAAATTAACCGGAAATGCATAAGTAAATCATACCGGGGCGACATTGTGAATGTTGGGTGATTGAGGACAAGAGAAGAGCTTTCGGTCACCTTGGATGGAAGAGGAATGAGAGGAGAATTCGGATTGTGTGGTGAATGATCAAGGGTTGAAGTGTTTATATAGTGGTTCATGTTGGATCTTGGATGGCTATAGAGGGGGGGGTGAATGTAGCCAGACACTCAAATCGCTCCCTCTTCTTTGAACTTTCTTTCTGTGATCAGATTAGTAGCAGCGGAAACAAAATGCAATAGAAAGAATAAAACAGAGCAAGGAATCAAACCAACGCTAACACAGCAATATACAAGGTTCGGGGATAACTTGCCCCTACCCCTTGGCGTGCCCGTAAGGTGGGTGATCCCTTGATCGTCGGCAGATCAAGCCCCGATGAACCCGGATAAGATAGAGCCTCCTTCTCGGTGGAGAAACCTTACCTCTCCACAGATCTCACGGATGATGGAACATGAGTACAGGAGATCACACAAGAAGGGATGCTCACTCAGATCTCACAAGGATGTAGTAGAACGCTTAAGCACAAAGCAACAGAGAGCTCGAACACAGCCCAGCCAAACTTCCCAAGTTTCTGTCTTGTTCACCTTTGCTCCTCTGCTTCCAACTTCGTCTCTTAAGCTCCAGCTCAACGTCGCCAGCTCCATCAGCGCCACTGACCCACACCCTGACCCACTGACCTCTCTGAGCACTCAGTCCACTGGACACTCCTCCAGCTGAGCCTCCGTCAGTTGCCAGCCGCGCCTTTGTCAGTTGCCAGTTGCGCCAGACGCCGTTGAGACCTGAAAACACAATAGATCCAAACTTGCTCCATGGAAAGTCCTCCATTGACCCTCCTTGAGTATTTGAATCCTCTTGTATCACCTGCACACTCCAACAGACGCTTAGCAATGCATATCAAAACATATTAGCAGTGTATTAGAGAATCGACAGAGAAAACAGACGCGATCAGAGCTTCTGACAGCGTATTTGAATTAAAGTTCTACTCCTGATCGGTCCCCAGACCGATCAGGGAGGACCCTGATCGGTCACCAGACCGATCCAGCAGTCTGCTGCACACTCCAGATCGGTCCCCAGACCAATCCAGCATTCTGCTGCACACTCCAGATCGGTCCCCAGACCAATCAGGCTGCTTCCTGACCGATCAGGACTCATCCTGATCGGTTATAATGAGAACCTTGCGACAAATGATCGTTCAGTCTGTTCGGTCACGGTTTCTCCCTGATCGGTCACTAGACCGATCAGGAGCCGATCAGTAGGTTTGCCAAAGTTACTGGAAGCTCCCTGATCAGTCACCAGACCGATCAGACATCGCTGGATCGGTCACCAGACGCGATCAGAGCTTCTGACAGCGTATTTGAATTAAAGTTCTACTCCTGATCGGTCCCCTGACCGATCAGGGAGGACCCTGATCGGTCACCAGACCGATCCAGCAGTCTGCTGCACACTCCAGATCGGTCCCCAGACCAATCCAGCATTCTGCTGCACACTCCAGATCGGTCCCCAGACCAATCAGGCTGCTTCCTGACCGATCAGGACTCATCCTGATCGGTTATAATGAGAACCTTGCGACAAATGATCGTTCAGTCTGTTCGGTCACGGTTTCTCCCTGATCGGTCACTAGACCGATCAGGAGCCGATCAGTAGGTTTGCCAAAGTTACTGGAAGCTCCCTGATCAGTCACCAGACCGATCAGACATCGCTGGATCGATCACCAGACTGATCCAAGAGGGAACTCCGTGCCAACTTCCCTGATCGGTCACCAGACCGATCCGGGCAAGGTCAAACCCACTCTTAGTCGAGAGAACCAGCCTCCGGCCCATCTTCGACTCGTGCTTGATCCCTCGGACCAAGACTCCATGCCCAGCCTCACTCACTGGGACTTCAACCTAGCCCTCCAAGCTAGGACCTGGCTTCACTCACCAGGGTTTCGGTCACCCGGCTTCACTCACCGGGACCCGGCTTCACTCACCGGGATTTCAACCTAGCTTCACTCACTAGGATTTCCATCACCTGGCTTCACTCACCAGGACCCGGCTTCACTCACCGGGATTTCAACCTAGCTTCACTCACTAGGATTTCCATCACCTGGCTTCACTCACCAGGACCCGGCTTCACTCACCGGGATTTCCATCACCTGGCTTCACTCACCAGGACCCGGCTTCACTCACCGGGATTTCCATCACCTGGCTTCACTCACCAGGACCCGGCTTCACTCACCGGGATTTCAATCACCTGGCTTCACTCTCCAAGACCCGGCATCACTCACCGGGATTTCGATCACCTGGCTTCACTCACTAGGACCCAACTTCACTCACAAGGATTTCAACCTAGCTTCACTCACTAGGATTTCCATAACCCACCTAACCCTCCAAGTTAGGACTTTTTCCATGCCAGCGTGCGATCTCCCGATCGACCTGGACTTAATCCGAATTCAACCAGACTTAAATCAAACTTAAATCGGTGTCAACACCAAAATAACAATCAGGGTCAGACTACATCAACAGTTCACGGGCGCCCGTGAGGGCTCTAGGGCGCCCGTGAGGGCTCTAGGGCGCCCGTGAGGGCTCTAGGGTGCCCGTGAGGGCTCTAGGGCGCCCGTGATGATTGAGGCGCCCGAGAGCTTCTCGAGCGCCTGAGTCAGAGTGGTCAGGGCTTTTGGCAGCTTTAACTGCCTTGAAGAACGATAAAGCATGAGGCGCCCGAAAGGTCTCGGGTGCCCGTATTGACCAAGTTTGACTGTTGACCAAGTTTGACCATTGACCAGGTTTGACTGTGTTGACCAATTTTGACCAATCAATAACTAAGTCAATCATGCCCTAGATTATATTCAAGATGAGTTGCTTTTGACATTAAAGATGAAATTTAATTTTTGAAAATGGTTGAGGGAAAAAATTAGGGTTAGTTTTAAAATAACTCTGAATAAATTTTGGACAAATTTTGAGTTGATTTTGAAAAAATTTGAGTTAATTTTGAAACACAATTTTGAGTTAATTTTGAAACACAATTTAATTTAATTTTGAAACACAATTTAAGTTAATTTTGAAACACAATTTAAGTCCTAGACATCTCACCCAGTTTTACGTGACAAAACAGGTTATCTTATTTGTTTTGTGAGATGTTTTATTTTTATCTTCGAATTAGTGTTAAATCTAAGATTTACATAAAACTTGTGTTAGATTTAAATTTATCAAATAGTAAATTGAATTTGAGTTTCGATAATTGGCTTCCAGGTCTTGGCGAGGCATAGAGGCCTTTTTTGGCCGTAGCCTTATTGGAGCAACAACCCTTTCCTTGACAAAGCCTTTTACCGAAAATTCATTTTCAAATTACTTCTTGAAAAATTTTGGTCTAACTAGTTTAGGTTTTGAATCGGTAGCTTCGGCTAGTTCCACCAGACTAAACAGACCGAGTAGGGTACGCCTTACCCTACTTGACCTTATTAGAAAGGCTTCCCTAACGTATTATCATCTCACCTCCACCTAATAGTATGTTGTTCAAGTTTTAAGTAACTCTTTTGTCCTTAAACTATCCAATCCTAATTCTAAGCATAAAAACAAAACAAAAAACAATGAAAATAAACATGCAACAAGCAATTAAAATAAACAATTATCTAAGTAACGTCACAATTGGAGTAATACTCCGGTCTTTCGAAATCAGCAAGATTATGAATTAAATTTTCTAGCATATTGACCTTATGTTTCAGGGTTTCATTTTCTTGTTCCAATTTTCTAAAATTTGTCTTAACTAATTTATAGGACTTAATTGTTAGGATCTTTGCCCTAGCTAGAGGGGGGTGAATAGCTATCTTTCGATTTTTCTTTCCTACAAACACGTTAGCGGAAGCAATACAAATAGAAATATGAAGGTAGGCAAGAAATCAATACTAACTCACTGATTTTACTTGGTATCCACCTCTTCAAGGTGACTAATCCAAGGATCCACACACACCACACAAAACCCTTCACTATGAACTTCTCCTTCTCAAGATCACACTTGAAGGTGTAGAAACCCTAACACAATGATCTCCCTCCTCTTACAAATGAAATGAAAGCTTGGAGGAGGAGATTGAGAGAGTTGTGAAGCTTGGAGAGCTCTAAAATGATCACACACTTCGTACACAAGGAAAGCCCCTTTTCTTCTCCAAGATAAAACACTATGTTTTATATCTTCGTCCGCGACTCCAGTCGACTGCTCACTTACCAGTCGACTGGTAGGCTTCAACGGCTACAAAATATGCAATGAGTGCCTCAGCCGCCTTCGCAACGGTCAACCTCCAGTCGACTGGTACAGGACCAGTCAACTGGATCCAGTCGACTGGAACCAATTCCAGTCGACTGGCAGTCGACTGGTCGACCCTCCTTGGGTCAACCCGATTCTCTGTGTGTTGTGGTCCCAGTCGACTGACAACTTACCAGTCGACTGATGAAGCTGAGAAATCACATTTCAGCTTCCCTTTTCATCCCTTAGTCTTGACTCACGCCTTCAAACACCTTCCACAAGCCTTGTTCCTCTCTTGGATGCTTTCGAGTCCACGACTCCTCATCCTTGCACTTGCTTGAAGTGTTTCCATCGGCTTCGTCATACTAAGTCTCCCTTTTGCCAAGAGGTCACACCTCCGGGACTTCCTTTGCCAAGACTCTCTTCTTGGACTTCCCTTGCCAAGTCTTCCACCTGGACTTTCCTGCTTACTCAAAGCACACAAGTTAGAACACAAAACATTGCCTAACTTAAACTTGTTTAGCCAAACATGAAAACCATAATTACTTGGAGCAAGATTGCACCAACATTAATCACGTTATTTGAGGCAAACACTGGATTTTCAAATAATATAAATTTACCTTTGTCGATTGCTTGTCCAGTATTCTTGAGGGTTCCGTTTGTTGTAGGTGGCGAAGGTCGACCCTTGCGAGTGGGGCACTGATTCTTGTAGTGTCCTCTTTTGCTGCACTTAAAACATATTATATGATTTTTAAATTTTGAATTTACCACGTTGCCGTTTGATTCCATGTTGGGAATCTCCCCCTTGATTTTAGCCGTCTTTCTTTTCTGTTTCTTCAGCATCTTGTAGTGGTCACGAGCCCACCGGACCAGTTTCCTACGATCCCCTTCTTCATCGTCAGATTCCAAATCTGAGTCGGACTTGGGTACTGGTTGAGAATTCTTTGGTGGTTCTTTCAGAGTTTTCCCTATAATAGAAGCTATACCTTCCTCGACCATTGCAGTATCAGCTTGTTTATTTAACCTTAATTTAGAAAAAGATTCAAAATTAGTTACCGATTTTGTCTCGGAAAACTCGTTTTCTGACTCTAGTTCGATTTCGAAGTCGGGTACGGATTCTATCTCATCTTCTGATCCGATGTCAATTTTGAAGTCGAGTGTCGAGTCTATCTCAGTTACTTGTGCTTGAGTCGAGAATGTAAAATAACTTACCTGATCTTCTTCATTTGAGTTCTCTTGATGTAGGTTGATCAACTTCTCCCAAATTTCTCTAGCACATCTGAATGGACCGACTAGCTTGAGTTGTTCTTTGGTTAGGCCACATTGTAGGATTGCAGTTGCCCTTGCATTTGTCTCAATCTTGGTGAGCGTTGGTTCATCCAGTTTGTCCCACGCAATTGATAGTCCATCTTCTGTAGGGAAGGAGAACCCCATTTGAATGATCATCCATATGTACATATGGGCCTTCAGATGGGATTCCATTTGACTTCTCCAAAAACTGAAATTCTCGCCGGAGAATAGCAGTGGACGAGCACTGTTCCACTCTTGGTTGGCCATTTAATTTAAACTGAAAATTTTTACAAAAAACTTGTCCCAAGACAACATCTTGGATTAGCAGTGCAGGAAAAATAATAATAACGAAATAATCGAGTGGTGTTGCACCAACCTCGATTAACAAGAAAAATATGAGCGAAAAAAATATTAAATTAATTTGACAAATCCGAAAAAAATACTCAACTGGTAGTTGCACCAAGCTTGAGCCACTTGCTCTGATACCACATGTGGGATCGGATTGAATCGATAGAGGGGGGTGAATATCGATCGACAACATTTTTGGAAAATGTAAGAATAATTGCACAGCGGAAAGTAAAACACGGCAATGCTAACACGTTTGTTTTACTTGGTTCAGAGTCGCGGTCGGCTCCTACTCCAAGGCCCACGGTCCTTGACCGTTTACGACGGGCAATTCTATATTGCATAAAATATTACAACTGAAGTTCAAATATAGAAAAAAGAAAATACAACAGTAAAACAATTTTATATCGACGACTGGAGAAGTTGGAAATTCGGAGCCGCGGGTCATCGTTGGCACTTGAATCTTAAGCACGGAGCTTGTCGGAGTGGAGAGCTTGAATGAATGCGTAGAAAGCAATTGTTGTGGAAGCCAAGCGGGTGAACCCCTTTATATCGACGACTGGGATGCCTGTATTGAAGGGGGCGCCTGACACGTGTCCCTCTCTGCGCGAACCTCAATCCGCAGACTTGGCCAACGCTTATCCCTTCAACCGGGGAGCCTGAGCTAACTGGGGTGCCTGTGTTAACACAGGCGCCTCATATGCAGTCTTGAGGCTTGCTTCGCAATTGTTCTGGAATTTACCCTTTGTCTGGGGCGCCTGTCTCAACACAGGCGCCTAGCCCAAGCAGGGCGCCTCACTCCATTGAGGCGCCTGGGAGCAAAAACCTTTATCCCTTCGTTCCTGCAACCAGGGTTAGTTCCAAAACACAAGAAACATATAAATGATATAAAATTAAGCATGATTTACAGCCTGAGCTGTCTTGGTTCTAACTTTGGGCTTCCCAAATGGAGCCCTAGGTCGAACCGACGTCTAATGTTCCCTCCACGGGGAACACGTCCTCACCTACTCTTCTCAGGAGATTTTACCTATTTGCGAACCGACTCCTCCGGTTGGACTTTTGCCCAATCCCCAAGATCAGGTCTTCGTGCCCAGTCCACGACCAGGACTTAGTGCCCAGCTTTATCCACCAGGTCTTCGGTGCCCAGCCTTCGACCAGGACTTATTGCCCAGCTTTACTCACCAGGTCTTTAGTGCCCAATCCACGACCAGGACTTATTGTCCAACCTTATGTCAGGACTTAGTTGCCCAGCCCGCGGCCAGGACTTAGTGCCCAATTCTTAGAACCAGGACTTCGTGCCTAGTGTACCTAGGACTTTACCTACACACTTGATTATCCTTGTTAGATCACAACAAAACCTTAACTTCTGAACTCTTTACCATTATCAAAACTCAGGTTTGAATTTGGTGCTTCCGGCACCAACATCATATCCCAAACGACCATCTCGTCATCGTATCAATCGTTTTGAATTATAACTTAGCCAATCTCAAAGATTGAGCCTTGTAATTAGCCTAACCGATCGACCGCGAAAAAGACAAGTGGATTTCCGATTTTTGTGTTTATTATCGGGGTCCAATAATTAATTATTAACAATTATTAACAAATAATCAAGAACATAATAATTAATTAACAAGCCACATGAAATGATAAGAAAAACAAAGAGCCAAGGAAGAAATTTATACCTTCCTTTACGTCATAGCTTTCTACCTTATGTCCCTTCCCTCTTGGACGTCGTGTGGGAGACGAGCTACCATGATCCAGAATCACCAAGGGCTTCCAATATCACCTTTCATCCTCCTTCAAGCTTGCACCTTTAAACCCTAGCAATTAGGGTTTCGGTTGGCGCCTTCTTCTTCCTCTCCACCTTGCGCCGCTGGTCTTCCAAGGACTCCAAGTCCAGCCGGGCACAAGTCCTCTGATTGATAGAGGCAATGGAAGATGAAGAAGTGAAAGAGGAAGGAAGAAGAAGACTTCTTCTTCCCTAAACCCGCCGCTGACCCTCTACTCTTCTCCCTTGGCGTCGGTGCTCTTGCGCCCTCCCTCCTTGCCGCCGACCACTTCCCGACCTCCTCAAGGTGGCTCCGGCCACAAGCTGGAAGAGGAGAAGGTCCTCCCTTCCTTGCGCCCCTCACTGAGAGAGAAGAAGAGATGAACAAGAAGAAAAAAAACTTCTTCTTGTGTTGTCGTCGGCGCCCTAGGAGAGAGAAGGAGAGTGAGAGGAGAGGAGAAAAAGAGCAAGGGTTTGACGAATTAGATTAAGCCTTGATTTCTTGATTCTATGGGATATATATAGGGCTAAGGTAGGGACCAAGAGGAGGAGTTGGGTCTTGGCCCACTAATGGATCTAAATCTGATCCATTAATGAATATCCATTCCACTAAAGGATCTCCATTGAACTTCCTCACCAACCCCCATATTTTCATATGGGCTCCATCTATTATGAGTACATTCATCTCCCCGTGTTTATGATATCGAATGTCCGTCAATTAATTTAAATTACTGACAATTTTAATTAATCAACTTCTAACTCCTTGACTAGTATCACTCAACCTTATCATTATGTTGGATCAAATCCACCTGCAGGGTTTAACATGATGAACCTTATGAGGTCATCAAGGGGCATCATCATCCCGACTCACGAGGACACGGATTCCGTCAATAATCAACGGCACACCATATAATTAATATTATTTCCCAACTTACCGGGCCTATCGATTTAACAGAATAAATCTGGCCCATTGGTAAATCAAAGAAATAAAATACTAAATATACGTGCCCGTTATTATATCAGGATTTAGAGATTGTACTCCATAATGATCCAAGATTCAATCCAATTATTAAGTCAGTACAAATTGGATGACCTCTATTTTGGTCCTGCTAATGCACACAAAGCACACTAGTGTAATTCTATGGTCAAGACAAACCACACCTAATTACACTACTGTAACGCCCGCCAATTTACAGCCTTACGGCGGCGCTACGTGACATACATATACGCATATGGACTTCTTAATGCAGCGGAATAATTTTAAAACTTTATCCACATGCGTTTAAACCATGCACTTATAACTTAAATCATGTTAACACATTCTTAGCTATCATTCTTAAACATAGTGACATGGTAAACTTAGCATTCATTCTTAATCATATAGCATCATTCTTAAACATGTTTGCATGGTCATCATGTAAAGAGAGAAAGACATAGGATCTTTTCTTTTCATTTACCAAGTCATTGCCACACACACACATACTTTTGCCCCTCCTGCTGCTTCCCTTAATAGCCTCTTGCTTGATCTGCGGTACGAGAAACATAAGACTATAAGCACATAGGCTTAGTAAGACCCTTTTTCCTACTCACTAAAATCATACGTCACTTAACATAATCGTATAAAGCACCTTAGCATAACATAATTCAGACATAAATATAAACTTAGTCTTGGCATAAATCATAAGCATAAACATAAATTTAAACATGAGCATAAACATAAACTTAAACATGAGGATAAACATAAACATAAACATGAGCATAAACATAAACTTAAACATGAGCATAAACATAAACTTAAACAGGAGTATAAGCATACACTTAAACATGAGCATAAACATAAACTTAAACATGAGTATAAACATAAACTTAAACATGAGCATAAACATAAACTTAAACAGGAGTATAAGCATAAACTTAAATAGGAGACTTAAACAGGAGTATAAGCATAAACTTAAACATGAGTATAAACATAAACTTAAACATGAGCATAAACATAAACTTAAACAGGAGTATAAGCATAAACTTAAATAGGAGACTTAAACAGGAGTATAAGCATAAACTTAAACATGAGCATAAACATAAACTTAAACATGAGCATAAACATAAACTTAAACATGAGCATAATGCATAACATGAATGAATACATGAGTCAAGTGCATATATCGTAAGGATGCTTAATTTTTGAAATCATACTTTCATTTTAAATACTTGAACATAAACATAACATCATTGGGGTCCCCGGCTTGTACCACATACATACATCATAAGCGCGCATCCCTAAGTAAATACGAGGTAGCTAGCCTCGACCTACTAGGGTAAAGACAGCTTCGGTAGTCCTAGAACCGGGGCGTTCTTAAGGTGCCCATCCCTGTTGGACAGCTTCGGTAGTCCCAGAACCGTGGACAGCTTCGGTAGTCCAGAACCGGGGCGTTCTTAAGGTGCTCATCCCTTGGACCCTTACTTCGGTCCGGTATAAGCTCATTCATAAAGTAAAATATATATGCATACTTCATCATTCATACTTGACATATCATAGGAACAGCTACGGTAGTTCCAGAACCGTGGACAGCTTAGTCGGTAGTCCAGAACTGTGGACAGCTTAGTCAGTAGTCCAGAACCGGGGCGTTCTTAAGGTGCCCATCCCTTAGCATGACATAGACATACTTAACATTTCATCATTCATCCTTAACATCATGATGTCTTAAAGGCATGAACATTCATCATCATTCTTCATTTTCATTCATAAGATATGTCATGCTTACATCATTTTGTCTTAGGCCATGGTTATCATTTTCGTTCATCATCTTCATTCTTAAACATAGCATACATACATATCATCCATAAAGCATGGCATATATACATAGCATTCATGAGACATGACTTACATACATATTGTTCGTAAAACATAGCATACATACATGTCATTCCTAAAGCATGGCATACATACATAACATTCATAAAACATGCATGGTTAGGGTACATAGCATACATACATGTCATTCCTATAGCATGGCATACATACATAACATTCATAAAACATGCCTGGTTAGGGTACGTAGCATATATACATGTCATTCCTAAAGCATGGCATACATACATAACATTCATAAAAAATGCATGGTTAGGGTACGTAGCATACATATATGTCATTCCTAAAGCATGGCATACATACATAACATTCATAAAACATGCATGGTTAGAGTACGTAGCATACATACATGTCATTCCTAAAGCATGGCATACATACATAACATTCATAAAACATGCATGGTTAGGGTACCTAGCATACCTACATGTCATTCTTGAGAACTTAACCCAAACCAAGCCCTAGATTAGGGACTTGGCCGAAAACCCTAGAGGGCCATAGGTCCTTAGAAAAATTTGCATAACCATGGTTAACCTCCAATACCTTACTTATCATGTCATAGGAACCACTTGGACCCTTAATTGGTTTTAACCCCAAAGTCCAAGGCCTTATTCATGCTTGGCCGAAACCCTAGGGGAGAAATAACCCCTAGAAAATTCATATAAGTCTCCATTATCATCCATAGTCTATCATAGCAAAACATACCAATCATGCTTGAGGAATTAAAATTAATCCCTAGCCCTATACTTGATGCGACCGAAACCCTGATGGGTTTTAGGGCATCAAAATTTCCCTAGATCATAATCTATGCCTTACATAACATCATGAAACATTTAAGAGCACAAAAGAAAATTTACATCATCCCTAAGCCCAAGCAATAGCCTTGGCCGAAACCCTAGGCTCCACTTCATGGTTTTTTTTCCAACTTAAATCTTAAACAAACGTCTAAATCTAGTTAAGCATCAAGAACAATCATACCACAGGTGAGAGGGGTCTTACTTTCCCTTATCTTGGATTAAATCCTTGGACAATGAAGTAGGAAGGACCTTCTTGCCTCCAAACTTCTCCTTAGCCCTTGTAGTCTTGGAAGAGAACCTAGATCTTCAAAAGGTAGTCTCCTTGTGGAGTTTTTTTCCAAGGGAATGGGGGCTTGGGGTTTTCGGCTAGGAGGGGAGGAAGAAGAAGAGAAGAAGGAAATGGATTAATGGAATGAGAGAAGAGAAAGGTAACTTCTCCTCTTATGCTTTTAATCCACATTAAGGGGGTAAGTGAAGAGTCATGGTGTCTCTTCCCTTGATGGCTCCTCCTTCTTCCCAAGCCTTAACAAAAATCTACTTCATTCCCTCATAGCACTCCCTTTCTAGGTGAATTGGTTAGAGTATGCATGGTTGTACAAGAGGTCCAAGGTTCAATCCTTGGTGCATGCACTAATTTTCTATTTTTATTTTTATTTTATTTCCCTATTATTTCAAAAATTCTCTAAAAATTCCCCCATAATCATGTTAATATTCCTCATTAAAATCTATTTATTTTATATTAAATTCTACCTAAAATCCACTAAAATTATGGTACTAGAAAACCCATATAAGGCCCATTAGTACTTAGCTTCTCAATTTAAATAGGGAAAAATCATGGATAACTAGGCTAAAGGTCGTACTAGTATTTCTAGGTTCCTCAAGACTATCTAGACATGATCAATATTTTTTAAAAAAATATTGAGAGAATTTTCCGAGTCGTTATAACTACAACCATCTCGATGGTTTGTCCAACTCTATCTCGGTTGTGAGCATCTACATATACTCTATAAGAAACTGATAACATGATCTTCTGTGTGACACCACACACCATGTTACAACTACAACCATCTCGATGATCTTATTAAGCGGCTCTGTCAGATCAGAGATTGGCTAGTTGCACGGCTGGGTTCAGTGGAGGCAGGTCAGCAGGCACTGAGTAGATGGTTTGATCTACACCGTCAGCATCACAGGGGTATTGGAATGGCATATGACTTCTTTCGAGGTTCTGGGGAACGTAAACCGTGGGCTAGGATGGTTTGGCAGAAATACATGCATCCGAGTTACTCCTTCACACTGTATCTGCTGGCCCAGCGGAAACTACTCACTAGTGACCGGTTGGCATACCTGGGGGAGGAGGAGGCTGGGATATGCTCCATATGCAGAGAGATGCCAGAAACGCAGGAGCACATTTTTTTCAGATGTCGACCAGTTCATCAGATATGGAGTTGGATCCGGACATGGCTGCAGATGACTCATGACATGACTACGTACCGACGGATGTTCCGAGTTTTCATTAGGCAGTATCGTGGCAAGAGTCGGATGATGCAGGCACGTCACTTGGCGGTAGCGGCGATGGTTCACTATGTGTGGCAGGCACGTAACAGTTATAGATTTGATGGAGGGCGGATGGATGTCGAAGCTGTTTATAGAAAGATACAGGTACATGTATATCAGAATATAGAGATGCGGCAGGAGCGATGTGGGATTGGATAGGATCTGTATGAATAAATGCTGAGAGGTGGTGAGTGTGTGAGATTGTAAAAAAAAAAAAAAAAAACCTGCTGGGCTGAGCAGGTGCGATGTGGGCTGGATCTGGTTGGTTTGTTTTGCACCTGGGCTGAACCAGAGGTGTGATTCCGTGTGGGTTAGCTAAGGGCTAATCGAGATGGATGGGTTAGCCATGGGCTGATCGTGATATGGGTTGCATGTGGGCTGATGTGGGTTACTAATGTTTGCTATGTCATTATGCCGTATTTTTTCATATAGGCTGCTTCATGGATTGTAACAGTGCTGGGTTCACCGGATGAAGGCTGCAGATCAGGTTTGTGTTGGTAAGCCACTTTATGTGTTGATGATTTCATTGGCTAGATAGTGCCAGTAATATGATTTGCATGCTAATTGTAAATTGACTGTAATATGACTGTATTTTGGACTGTGAATTGGTGAATAGACCCACCACAAATGGTCTATCTAGTCCGTAGCAAACGGTTGCGGTAAAGACAAATCAAATCCGTTGATGGCTGAGGCTTTGCCAAAAAGCCTTTTTGGGTGTATAGATCCACCATAGGTCTATCTAGCCCGTAGGACCGGCTACGGTAAAGGCACGTCAAATCCGTTGATGGCTGAGGCTTTGCCAAAAAGCCTTTTTGGGTGAATAGGTCCACCATAGGCCTATCTAGCCCGTAGGACCGGCTACGGTAAAGGCACGTCAAATTCGTTGATGGCTGAGGCTTTGCCAAAAAGCCTTTTTTTGGGTGAATAGGTCTACCATAGGCCTATCTAGTCCATAGTACCGGCTATGGTAAAGACACGTTAAATCTGGTTATGGTTGGTCACTTGCCAAAAGTGAACATCGAGTTTGAGAGAATTTTTGATATTGGTCCTGGAAGCTGGATTGGCAGCAGCAGTGGCCAAGTGCTAGGATGGCAAATGCAAGGCTGAAGTGCAGTTGAAGGATGGCAAAAGCAACAGGTTGGGCCATTTGAACAGTAATGTGGGATGGTGGGATTGTAATACGGACTGGACCAGTGAAAGTGGATAGTACATAGACTGTGGATAGCATGTGATTGGGTTGATATTCATGAGGATACACATATGTGTTGTTTTGGGTGGTATTCATGAGGGTACACACATGTATTACCCCGAAATATCTATCTGGATTTGACACTTCATCAGAAACACATAGATATTCCTAGGGAGCATAGTAGATTGTACCATTTTACTTGATGATATGATATTTACCTTTCATCAAAAAAAAATATAATGCAGAGTATGAGACTGTTATGTATATACTAATTTAAACATGCAACTGTGTTGTCGTGATTCTCTTTCAAAATGTGGATATTTATATAAAAGGACAAGTCTTTTAGTATATGTCCTAACAGAAACTGTTCAAAACTCCTAGGTAGAGACTGGAGAATGATATCAACCTGGGTTTCTCCATCGATCTTAGCTCCAAGGACTTCCATCTCATTGTGATGTGCCATCATTTTAAGAACATGATCCCTCACGGGTGTTCCCTCAATCATGGTAATCGTCATCAAGTTCCTCATTGCCTCTTGTCTAGCAGCCCGATTCTGATGTCTGAAGAGTTCCTTAAGATTGAACAGCATATCATAAGCAGTGGAGAAAGCCTGATGCTGATGTTGCAATACATTTGACATAGAAACCAAAATGTAACACCGCGCCATCACATCTGCTTTAATCCACTTTTTATAGCGTTCCTTCTCCTCTTAACCAGAATTCTCGCTAGCTTTTTCAGGATAGAACTCGAAATGTACAAATTTGTACTCCTCAGCAGTTAGGACAATGTCCAGGTTCCGTTTCAATTCAATGTAGTTAGGGCCCGTAAGTTAATTTTCTTTTAATATTACAGCAAATGGGTTGAAAGCCATTTTTGAAAATAACCTGAGAATCACAATGATCACATGCTTTAGATTTCAAAAAATATTGATTCCTCAAACAATAACTTTTAAATTCAACCAACACCGAGAATATCGTATGCCACGATAGTGTGGACGTATACGAATTCTACATTTGTAAGAGGAGATTTTACCCATTAATTTTATTATCTTGTCAACCTAACTTTTTGACAAATAAAATTAATAGTTGATTCCTCTTTGGCCCTACAAATAATAGCAGTGACTCTGATGGGGAGGATATTATTATTTGCATCTAAGTGTTTAACATTACACGATACTAAGACAATTATCTAGGATTATGTGTCGTCCGATGGGGAAAATCACACACTCCTATTAAATAATTTTCTATAATCATGTCTGACCTAGTGATCGTGAAACAAGCTCATCCAATATGGAGGAAGACACTCAGAGCTAACACACAAGCTTGTTCGCATCACATGTAAAATTAGTAATGGAGGCCATGAGACTCTTAGAGTCCCTCTCCCACTTAATTATTTATAATTGAGGAATTTTCATATGCAAACACAACATGCATAAAAACAAAAGGAGATAAATAAGAAAAACTAATTTTTCCAACTATTATGGCTTTTGTCTTCATTATGCCTCCAGTCGTGTGACCACCTCGTCTCCACCTCCAAGTCCATGTGCAAGCCTCATCATGAAGGAGCTCTGAGCCGAGATAAAAAACTATTTTAATTTACATCCATCAATCATATACTCCACAAAAGAGTGTACAATTCTAGATCGAAAGTAAATCAAAATGCGCGGCTAAACAATTATCGTATTTAATTATAAAAATTAAATACTAAATCTAGCCTCGTCAACCCCGAGGATTCAAATAATATTACATACACGCACACACAATCACATACACAACATATTTAGCCGTAATAGTCGGACCTCGTTCCTGCAACCAAAGAGTTAGCCTACGCACATCCTACTATTATCCGGCAAAGTAAAATACATGATAAATGCAAAAAAGAAACCGAATCCAAAACACACAAAACTGAAAAACATTAACTCTAATACCAATTGTTGGGTTTCGAGGCGGATACCGAGTTGCGTATGGGAAACCTCTCCATGTCCATGGATTAAAATTTTTCAATCCGAATGGAGAACAATTTCCCAAACGACCGTCTCATCATCATGCTAGCCGATTCGAGCGACCACTTGAACAAACGTATTGTTCTAGCAATCAATCTCGTCCAACCAATTAGCCGTGGAATAGACGATGAGTGAATCGCTGATTTTGTGTTTATCATCGAGGTCCATGACAATTAATTATCATAATTAATTAAATAATAATTAACATGCAATGATAATTAATTAAACACATGAAATAATAAGATCAAAGGAATCATAAGAGAAGATATACCTCTCGTTTACCTCACGATCTTCTACTGTATGACCCCACCTCTTCTTGGAAGTCGTATTGGCGACGATCTACCAAGAACCGAAGTCACCAAGGCGCTTTCTCCCTCCACCCTTGCTTGTGCCGAAAACCCTAACCTCTAAGGTAGAGCTGCCGCTGGCCACCAAGAGGTGAAAACCTCCTTCCCTTGCTTGTGTCGCCACCAAGAGAAGAAGAGGAAGAGGAAGAAGAAGATGAGGAAGAAGATAAAAGGTTCTTCTCCCTTAACCAACCCTAACCGATCTCCTCTTCTTAACCTTTCTTCCTTGCGACAACCATAAAGGAAGAAGAAGATAATTTCTTCGTCCTTCTATGCGCTGACCACCTTCTATCTCCCTTCACCTAGGGCCGTCGGCCACTAAGGAAGGTAGCTGATCATGCCACCAAGAAAGGATGAGAAGGATGAGAAGGATGGAAGAAGAAAAGAAGGTGAGCTCTCCTATTCTCTTGCTCCAACTTGTGCCGACCACTTTCTTTCAAAGAAGTGCCGTCGGCCACAATAACCTAGGAGAGAGAGAGAGGAGAGAAAAGAGAGGCCCTAGGGTTGTGTTCTATGCCTTGGTCTCATGACACATGAGGTATATATAGGCTACAATAGGGACCATGAGGAGGAGTTAGGTCTTAGCCACCCAATAGATCAAGGCCTAATCCATTAATGATGGTCCATTCCACTAGAGGATCACCATTGATCTACCTCACCAACCCCCATATTTAAATATAGGCTCCACATATTATGAGTACAAAATTCTCCCAATGTTTAAGATATTGAATGTCCGTTTGATTAATTTACTGACAATTTAATTAATTAACATCTAACTCCATGAGTAGTACCACTCAACCTTATCATCATGTCGGACCAAGTCCACCTGCAGGATTTAACATGATGAGCTTTATGAGCTCCTCAAGGGGACATTATCAACCTGACTCACCAGGACAGGATTTCCTTCTATAATCAATGGCACACCATGTAAATAATATTATTTTTCAACTTACCGGACCTATCGATTTAACAAATAAATCTCGCTCATTAATAAATCAAAGAAATAAATATTAAATACATGTGCTCGTTATTATATCGAAATTAAGAGCATGTACTCCATAATATCTGAGGTCTGATTCAATTATATAGTCAGTATAAATTTAATCACCTCTATATCAGTCCTATCTAATACACACAAAGTGTACTAGTATAATTCTATGGTCCAGATAAACCAATACCAAATTACACTACAACTATGCCAATGGTTTATTCAAAACCATCTAGGTTGTGAGCCTCTACTTATACTCTACAAGGGACTGATAACATGATCTTCTGTGTGACACCACACACCATGTTATCTACAATGTAAAGTATTAGACAATATGCACATAAATAAGTAATATAAATATGCAAACAATGATCATGTGATTCTTATTTCAAAATGTAGATGTATATATAAAAGCAAGGCTTTCAGTATACATCCTAACAGCCACGACAAAATGTCTATGCAATTTCTCAAGTATCCACAGTTCAATTCCTAACTACAAAGTATTGTAGGATATTTTTCTCAGTTGGATGAAAAATTTGAGATGTTGGCCTACTAGGTTGCCCATCACTTGTACTTCCGGATTTTTCCTAATAACCTATGAGAAATTTTCACAGGATTGAACCAGTCACTTTTAACATTAATCAATTTAAAGAGTTAGATACTTGGACTTAAAATGTGTATCCTTGTATTCACTTATGTTATAGAGGACATAGTTAGCAATATGTTAATCAAAATTGTATGATTGTAGATGGTAGCAACTAAAGGGGGGATAAATACTTGTAGAGTTTGCTTTGTTCATTTCGTCTACAAAGAGATAGCTAGAAAATCCGATGCATGCTTAAAATTTATTCCTCTAGAACTTCAATATTAACTTAACATTTAGTCAAACTTGTTTTATTAAAACTTTATCACTACCCATCAATAGTCCTGTAAAACTTATTTGGACTTCCACTTTTCTGCCTAACATCCAATCCACTTTAATTTTTTAGGACTTTCATCACTATCAAACATCCAATCCCTCTATGACATGTCTGAATTTTATTATCTACCTAACATTCAATCCTTGACATGTTAGAACTTCATCGGCTAATACCCATTGGGCTTCATCATCACCAAATGTTTACTTTACCCTAATTTATGTGTTTTTTTCCTTATCAACTCTCTATTAGACTCTCGATAATTTTCAATATGTGTTGAATTTCAACTAATATCAAATATCTAATTGACTTTGTTCAATTTGAACTTTTTTTACTATCTAGTATTTTGTCAATGTTTGACCTCTTCAACATCAAACATATTATTTAAATATTAAAATTTTAAATCATGATTAAACTTCACCAATAGTCAATCACATAAATTTTAATGTCACCCTTTTAACAACTTCATTGTCACCTATGATTCTGCCTAACTAATTGACATAATTAATATTTATATGGATGATTATTCTAATAAATTTTGAGATTAATTTTTAATGCATGTGAAATACTTTATTGAATACCTGACCTCTCTCATAAAAAAAATTATTGTATTAAAATAAATTATTCTTCCAAATTTATCTATTTATATCTTAGCTGGCTCAACGATATTGAATAGTATGATTATCAGCCCCCTCAATTTTTTAGTCACATAGATATAGAGGTGTAAAAATGAGGGGGCGATAGTGGCGGTCATCCCCCTCGATTTTTTAGTCCTATAGATATAAAGGTGTAAAAATGAGGGATAAATGGAGGATAAATGGAAAGCAATGATAACTTCGTCTCCTTCAATGTAAATTTATATTTTTCACCATTTCAATATTAAATTTCTAGCAATGGTGGTTCATGGTTTAAAAAAAAAAGCATACTTATTGAATTGGAGAAAACTCCCCAATCCTAAATTAGCTTTTGCATAGACTCCCTATTTGATAAATTTTTTGCATTCACTCCCTGATGGATTGAGTATAAAAGAGTGAAAACTCAGTATACATTGTAGAGATTTGAGTATAAATTGTTTGAGATTGAGTACTAATTTAAGAAATTTAAGTACAAAGTTTCGGTGACCCCTCATGTGAAAATCTTGATGTGGTGAGTATAAAAGAGTAAAAACTCAGTATATATTATAAAGATTTAAGTATAAATTGTTTGAGATTGAGTACTAATTTAAGAAATTTGAGTACAAAGTTTCGGTGACTCCTCATGTGAAAATCTTGACGTGATGGATGCAACCTCACGTACTCAAATTTCTAAATTTTATACTCAAATTTTTTCAAATAATACTCAATTTAATTCAATTCATACTTCAATTTTGATAATGTATACTGAAATTTTTACTATATACTGAAACAGTGCATGTATACTCAAAATTTTCAAATAATACTCAAATTTCTTAAATTAGTACTCAATCTCAAACAATTTATACTTAAATCTTTACTATTTATACTGAATTTTTACTCTTTTATACTGATAAAAAAATAACACACAAAATTGTCTTGTCAATTCCATCAGAGAGTGCATGCAAAGAAATTTTCGGTTGGGGAGTGCATGCAAAGCCAAATTTAATATTAGGGAGTTTTTTCAAATTATTTCTTGAAGAATTTATTTATTATTCATTCTAGTTGTGTCAGCTATAGTACTCATGTCGAGTAGAGTCCAATTTGATTGGCCCATTTAACTGTCGTCTCGAGGCAGTCCAGATGATGTTACAAGATTTTTTTTAATGGGCACTGATATCCAACTTTCGATTCGATGTTACATTATTCCACCTTGCACATGCTTAATTGACCCATATGTTACCTTCGGGATTATGATATAATAGTAGGACGACTAATTACTATCTCAGATATTCATGGTTCAATCCCTAGCTAATGTATTTGTAAGAATTTTTCCTCTAGATAGGGCGCGAACCCTAAGACGCTGGACTTTTAAACCGCCCACCGCGAGTACTTCCTGATTTACCCTGGCGGCTAGTAGGAAATTTCCGTAGGACCAGACTGGTCGCCCGAGATTGAAAAAACCTTGTTAATCATTAATTGACCCATATGTCGATGTAAGTTGTAGTCTATTGATCTCTATCAGATGGAGTGATGGACGGGCGATTAATATATAAATATTATTAGTTTGATATCTAAGAATTAAAATTTGATAAAATTAATGTATTCTCATTTTTTATATTTTAGTCATAATATTCGAATTAGTAATTCTAATAATTTATCTCCTTATATTAATCTTGGATCGGATTGACGAGAACGAACGAATTGCTTTCTTACACTTTGTCATTTTAAGTTGGAGCTTATTGAAATTAATATAAAATAAGTAAAAGACATTTTAAAATGTAAAATAGGGAAAATTGAGAAAATATATAAAAATTAGAAAAATACTATAAAATAGAAAAATAAAAATATAAGAAAACAGACTAGAATAAATATGATGCAAATACTATACCCATGTATTAATTATATATTTTCAAAATAATTATAGGAAAAATTAAATTCTTTATCAATTTGGTAATTTAAGGTTAAATTTGAGTAAAATACCCTCAATTATTCATTCTAATCTAAGATATGTCATACGAATAGGTCGTATATGGTTCAACATTATCCAATATCATTAATTATTATTTTTATTTAATTTAAGATATGTCTGCCCTTAGCTATGATACAATAATAGGATGATTAATCATCATCTTAGACCTCCGCAGTTCGATCCTCAGTTATGACGTATTTTGTAGAAATTTTTCTTTCAAATGGAGGTGAACCTGGGACATTGGGATTCTGACCGCCCGTCGCGAGTGCTTGTCGGTTTGTCTTGGCGACTGGCGGGGAGCTTTTGTGAAATCGATTCGGTCACCCCAGGTTCACCTATTATCTTTCCTTAAAATGGAGGTGAACCCTAGGATGCTGGATTTCTGGACTGTCCATCGCGAGCGCTTCCCAATTTACCTTGACGGCCAATGGAAAATTTCTGTGGGGTTAGGTCTGGCGACGGTTGATGAGAAACTTTCGTAGGATCAAATTTGGTGACGCCCGATGAAACACTTTCGTGAGTCAGGTCCGGTTCTGACTTATCTAGTCCATCATTTTTTTAATCTAAGATAAAGTTTATTTTATCATTTTCTCATGTTTTTCATCATAATTGTCTCTTCCCTAGCCTATTCTTGTCATGGAATCAGTCCGACACGTAGGTCATACCTAGCCAAACACGTAGATATTGTTCCTAGCGTAGTCCCCCATACTAACCAACCCAACCCAACATGTAATCCAAATTAGACCCGACATAATGAACCTAGTTTTTGGAAGACCATATTATGCACAACTCAATATTTGGCAATTCATACTAGGAACGACCTAGTACATGTTAGATCGGTCCAGTTTCCAGGCATCTCGATCCCCTTGACAAGTCATATTTGGCAAGTCATACTGGGCATGACTTAAACTCTGTTGGATCAGACCAATTTCTAAGTAGCTCAGCCCCTTTGACACCTTTAGCTTAGAGATCCCAATCCTTCTTAATTCGAACTAGCATTCTTCATTCACTGCAAGCATAATAACTAACATAATATCTTTTTATGTGCTCAGGGATTTTTTTTCCCCCTTAGCATTATCATGGAGAGCTCTGGTATGTATAATGAATCTCAATCCTATTCGGTAAGGTTTTCTAAGTTGAAATCATAGTTTTTAGATAGTTAATATTTCTGCAAAACAATGTAATAGCATAGAAGTGATCTCAAATTATACATGCTACCGCCAATGTCAATCCCCACTCTAGGCTATTTAACACAATGAAGAGATGCCTTTGAATCCGAGCCTAGCCAGCATGCTATCAATTTCCTCAGCCATCGCACTATCATTTGTTAGCAGGAAGCATTTGGCAAGGGCCAAACATGCACCACTGTGCTAACAAACGACCATTCCCCAGGCAGTAATAGATAGTTGGGGAATTCATGCGAGCATTCTCCGTATGCCCCCTCGTTCAAGACATCAAAGACAACACGTCCCCAAAGTGACCGTTGGGGGCCAAAATCATTGGGAGCTCTTGGGGGTGGTAAGTGAAGAGTTTGCTTCTAGCTGTATAGAAGCATTACAACCCGCGTCCTTGTTTCCTTTTTCAAGCACAGATTTTGCTAGCAATACACCATAGCAGTTGAGGAAATTTCACAGAGCATTTGCTCATCTCTTCTGGGTTGAAAACGTGTCTGTATTGGTAAAATGAGATAGAATAGATTCAGTATCGTTCAATCAGTGAGACAATGATTTCAGCATCGATCAATCAGTTCCGTCACTTTTGATATGAAGTATAATTCTGAAGTATGTGGTCGCTGTGTTTCCAAACGCAGTACAAGAAGCAGCAGGCTATTTCTGAGAGAAACTGTAACCATACAAATTCAATCTTAAAGGACGACCGGTGATTATATAGTCGGGAAGCATTCATATACTTAATGCTAGGATACACACTACAAATCCTCTTCACAAGCTATTCTATTTCTGCTACTTGAGTAGATTTTAGTTTCTTAAAAGTTGATTGTGTAGACAAGCTTATATAATAGCTTAAAAAGGCTTTATCACTTCTTTAAGAATCCTAGCAGCATGTAGTAATCCCATCTTGATTACTGTCTTGAGAAAGACATGCGAAGTTCATAACTCAGTGTGGGTAGGAACAGGATCATGCTTCAGCTTCTGGTTATCTTCCTGAGTTCCACCACAGCTAGAAGACTTAAGGCAATCTGCCTTAGGCAGCACAACCCCATAATCAAATCCAATCGCACAATTGCAGAAGGTTTCTGCTGTGCCATTCTCTCTCTCCAAGTTGATGTTGTTCAGTACAATGTGGCTGCAAGGTACAGTATCGCTGCATGCAAATTTCATCGCATTGGGACTCCTGGACGTCCCTCTTATATTCCTATAGATGACTTGACTTATCTTCACAGCTGATGTCTGAAAAGATAAAGAAAATATATGTATATATACTTGATTTTGTATTTAGCAAGCTAATGTTGTTACTGGATGTAGAGAAAAATTCAACTACAATCCTAGTTTGTTATCAATAGAACTAAACATCCTTGTCAAACATTGGATAACTTGAGAAGTCATTTATTAACCGTATAATCAGGATATTGAAGTTGTTTCCTTTAGGAAATTAAAATCGCCATACAATGATATTACTGCTAGAGTGATTATGATAACTAGACTAACTTATCATCCTCCAAAGTGAAAGTTCAGAACTATCTAATGATCAAGCTTCTACACCACTAACACAATCTCAGAAGAATATTGCCACAAGTATCTGCTGTTGATGTTGATAAACCAAAGGATTAACCAAGGGACCTACACATTTATGTATATATTAAACAATATGCCTTTATGAAAAATTATGAGCTTGGAAACATGCATTCTTACAATGTTGACAAGCATTCTTGAACCAATTTCTTTATGTCCTCATATGCATATTAAGTTCAAAACTACTTAATCAAGCTGTGCTAGAAAATAGCTAATCAGAACTACTTAAGTGCAAGATCTGTAGTACTACTGATATTATTATTCTTTGCTTTTCAGTCTTAGAGACTACATAGCTGCTGAAAATGCTACAGCCAAGTGTTGAAAATCATTCTCTTCATTCGAATTTTATCTAATGCACAAAGCTGTAAAATAGAAAAAGTTTCTTACATGATTCATGCAAGTGGTTGGTGAATCACAGTAAAACTGGTCCTATGATTATTGATTGTCAACATCAATCATCTCTACGTTTTCAAAGCGTACTGCCTTAACATATCCTGATCCTCCCTGTACAAAAATATCAAATATGTCAATCAACTTTCCAGAGTATCCATGTCCTTTCTAGGTAACCTTTATTTGAAGAACAAGGTCACACTGAACATCGAGGAAGTTTCCAAGGTACTTACTTGCCAGGTCTTTATTCTTACACCATTTGTAGTGCCAGTAAGTTTTGCCATGTCCAAGACAACACCTGTAACTATGCCTGTTGAATTGTCCTTCCCAAGGCTTCCTATGCTAACAAAGGCATTCAACGCAAAGAAATCACATTGTTCTCACAAACATGCAAATGATTCTTAAAATGACTCATACTTGACGTACCTGATTCCATGCCCTGGGCCACATTCAATGCTTTTCATCTTGATATTTTTGCTTGCATTGACAATTGAAATACAATCATCCCCTATTTGACCAATAGAATGATCAATAGTAAGTGCATTATCCTAAATGTACTTCACTGTTCTTTTCTTCTCTAAACCCACCACAATGATAGTGACATTTCGTAAGCATTTTTAGTCAAAAAAAATGTCGTATACAAAATTCTCTTCTTTCCTCTATTTCTTCATTATTTTCTTATTGAATAAACAAGATATATAATTGATCTTCAATGAGTTTGACATTTTGAAATATTTGTTTTGTCTCTCATTCTTCTCCTTAGTAACCTTTCTCAATAACTCCTTCCCAAGCAACAAAAATGAATACAAATATGCCTGTTACTTCTGAAGGATGATTAATGGACATCCATTTCAATAAATGAGTCATGTACCTGTTCCAATGTGGCAATTCTGGGATGGCAACATTAGTTGAATCAGTAATGTGAATACCATCTGTATTGGGGCTATCTGATGGGGCGATTATGTGCACTCCAGATATTCTTATGGCTTCAGAACGGGATATTGTGAAGTGCATCTGCTGAGCAAACTGGATAGTGAGGTCTTTCACCCTTATCCCAGAGCTTGAATCAATTGTAACTGCCTGTAACATCAGCAATTATCAATATGATAAACAAGTGCACAAATGTATCTTTTTACGGAAGTTAGCAAAATGAACTTGTTATCACATTATCATAGTCGTCATAGGAAGTGTTGCTAAATATTTTTCCCAGCATGGGCCATGACAAGACTTGCAATGAATATCATGAATTAAAATTCGGGATATTGTTTACCTTGTTGATGGTATTTCTAAAATGTTACCATATCACAATTTTTTTTCTTGTATGACAAATTTGAAAATGTATAAATGATAATTATCTTGCATAGTTCAATTGCTAGCATAATTAAGTTGGGATGTTAAAGATATCCTGAACTAAAGATTCCCAAAACACATAATCCATAGCACTCATCGCTGCCTAAAGGTTGATCAATCATTCATCAGAATCTGACTTGAACGTAAAGGTGTTGTGGAATACCGTAAACCATTTAACCTCTAGTTGAGTTTTTGATGGAAACATCTTGATCGACAGGACCTTGAAAGTAAAGGATGATCTAGGTCTGCATCTTATTTTGATGAAATATCAACCTAGTAAATATTTGCATACACATAAATCTTACCGTAGGAGCCCCTTTGCATGGCTGCAAATAGAGAAAAAACTTAAATGAGATTTGAGGATAAAGTAAAAGACAAAATATTCAGACATATTAGATATTTCATACATTTTTTTTGTTGATTTTGCAGGAAGCGGCCCACCATTTGCTACCAGAACCATCAATTATGCCACCTCCCTGAAACTTGACTCCATTTAGCTTCGAGAAAGAGAGCCAAATTTTTGAGTGTTTGGGATTCCAATCATTGGGCTCTTCTGGTGCTACTATTATCCCACTCACCTGATCAATTATATATACACCATGATATCTCAAGCAGATAAGTTGTATGTATTACATTTTAAATAACTTTAGAAATAAAAGTTAATTGTTCATACATCAAGATAGAAACTACAAAAACAAAAAGTCTATGTTTTGGAAATTCACATCATCAATTCATCATCTAGCCATGCTTGTCGCAACTATTTGGAGTTAGCTACATGAATCTTATCCCTTCATTAAACTCTATGCAACTATATTAGAAATATTAAAATTTATTAAGCTATTTTTTTCCTGGATTATTGTTTTCTTTTGTCCTTTTCTATCCTATATATCTTCCACTCTAGTTGATTCTACTCTTTTAACTATATAATTTATCGGTCGCTTGTGGACATAACAAGACCATGTCAACATATTTTCGCTTTTGATCATCTATCGAAGCTACACCTAATTGTTCTTGAATATTAATGTTTTTCCTTCATCCTATCTACCAAATCAGTATATTAATTTTAGCATCATGTTGCTTCTAACAACTCAACACAAATATCCATAAAGTATAGTGTGTCATACCACAATTATATTTAAAATTTTACTTTTAGCATAAGGGGAAATGATGATGACATGAAAAAGCTCCTCTTGATTTAGACCACCAACTCTTTATCACATTAATAATATTTTCATCAATATCACTTTTACAAGGAACAATAGTCCTAAGATACCTAAAGCTCTTAGTTACATGGATTTTAAGTCCATCCATCTTTATTATTTTATCAATTTTTTCTTGTTACTAAACTATATTTCTTCATCATTAATTTGGTTTTAGTCCTATGATCTTAAAACCTTTAGTTTTTAAAATTTTTCTCTACAATTTAACATGTGAATTTAATTGATTAACAGGTTTATCATAAATATGATTGGTTAGTTCATCTAGTACCATTCAGTACTAATGTGAAAATATAGACTTAAGTATAATATTATGTATGCCTTGCCAAGGTGCCCAATAGACGTAGAATTAGTACCTGGATAATTAGATTTTTCTCACAAGGTCCTACGAATTTTGTGGCATTAACCTTATAACGACGGTTCTCTGGCACTAGGAAAACTGCATCCTTCAAAGAGCATGCCTCATCCCAAGCATTTTGAAAGGCCTAGCAAAAGTTGTAGAGAAAAAAAAAAGAAATTAAATGCAGGGAAATCGAATCAATGGTGCAACAATCAAATAATATTATATTATGCTGGAACAGTAGAGGGACACCCAAAATCAGTTGCACTGAAATATCACTGAGTTTTGAAATCTTTAGAATTCAAAGTGAAAATATAGTCGCTGAAGGGCTGAACCAACAATTTCTATAACCCATTCGAAAATCTTTAACCACATTGGGAAATGAACTTAGCATGATGAATCTATCGAGCAGATGCTATGTTATATGATAGATCTCTCACAATATTTTATTTATTTATTTATTTTCTGCAATAGTTTCAATATGTGCTTATACAAGTTTGAAAATGAACTTTTAAGTTGGTTAGTTACTAAAATCTAGAAAATTATTGGAAATATTCATAGAGCCGTGTGAAGTTATGCCAAGATGATAGAGAAAATAGCAGTAATAAACATCAAACTAGATAGTGGTGACTTTAAACATTTTCAATTATTAAGAAGTTCCTATGAGAAGTATAAATTAGAGATGCATTCAATGATAAAAATATAATTTCCAAAAATGATGCAAACTAAGTATGTAGAATGCTCACAAAATAGAATAAAAATGTCCAGT
>JAGFNQ010007575.1:0-14299 GCA_024364735.1 Boesenbergia rotunda
TAAATCGGAGTGTCAGTTCACACGAATGGTGATAGCCTGTTATCTGCAGCTGGTGCAGGTGTATTCGGTTTGTACCCCAGGGGGATTCCGAGAGAGTGTCCGAGCGGACACAGGGATGGCCCGCCCGGCTGGATTTCCAGCCTGGGGATAAAGGACAGCCGGGCGGATGCACTCGGATGAATGAGGCGTGTAGGCCGTAATGCGATCGGGCGGGAATACCCGGATAGACGAGGCGTGTAAGCCTTAAGATGGCCGGCCGGGTTGGACCGGCCGGATGGACGAGGCATGTAAGCCTTAATGTGGCCGGGCGGAAATACCCAGATAGACGAGGCGTGTAAGCCTTAAGATGGCCGGCCGGCTGAACAGCTATATTTATTCTAACCAGCCGCCGAGTCCGCCCAACCGGCGGGGACCCTGGGCCCGGCTAGGGTGTCAAGCTGGCTACCCGTACAATGACTTGGACCCCGAAGTTGGCCAGGCAGTTTGCCACGTTGGCTGTTCGTACGGTGCCAAAGATAGGGCGGGATCAAGTGCAATGTAAATATTAACTGAATATATTTAATTTGGGTTATATCAATTATAAATTCACAGTTATTATAATATAAATATTATTGAACAGGTTAAATTCTTCTGATTTAGGATTTAAATTTGAAATCTACATATAAAAAAAATCAAAACCGATGGAACACGATACTGGAGGATAACAGACTGTTGAGGTGGGACTCTTTTATCATACAAAATAAAGAGGGCCGTCACTGTAATGATTCCAATAAAAAAATGCTTCTTTTATTTTTTTTTCAAATAAAAAAAATCTGAAACTACGAAAGTCAAATCTGAAATAAACTTATAAATAAATAAATAAAAGTAATAGAAGTGGGTAAATGGGAATGTTCAATTGGGTAGACATTTACTCCAGAACCACTCTCATTCCACGTGCTTAATATTTAAATGGCACGTGCTATTATGACTCGAGTTCTTTAAATTATTATCTTTAAAGGGCGGAAATATTTTTCTTTGACGTAGTTTAGAAAACAATAAACACGATTTAGTTTTTACCTTTCTATATATATATATATATATATATATATATATATATATATATAAATTATGTCATATAAAATATGATAATGTTTGAATTGATTGGTGGAAACCTTCGAGCCACTACTAGTCCTTTGGAAAATTATTTGGAATTATTCTCTACTGTTCGATTGATAATGCCGAATCTTTTCACTTCTAAGTTAATGCTACACGGATCAATAACAAGAGAATAATTACCTTTTTAATTTTTTTAAAGATAAAAAAAAAAAAGATTCTTTTCCCGAGTCATTTTCATATTGTTAATTGGGAATAAAAACGATAGATTTTTCCATTGAAGGCATAATTTGTCGTTTTACATGGTGAAATTTGTAGCTGGGTTTTAGTAGGTACAATAATATATATAATTATGTAATTTGTGAAAAATATATAAATAAACTTAAATATAAAATTAAAATTTAAAATTATATTTTCAAAATATACTCTTTTAACCATTGTAACAGTCAACACTAATTGTTCATGATGAATATTGAACTTAAGTTCTAGATGGATACTATGGAAGCACTAAATTAAAGAAGAATAAAGGAGAATTGAACAGTCGATGAAAGAATATAAAGAAAAGGAATTGTTGGACTTGATTCGGTTGCATAAGGGAAAACTTCTTATCCGTTAATATTCACATTAATTGTATAATGTCTACAAAGTTTAAAGCGTTTTCAATAATTGGTTGAAGTATTTTGAAGTGTCCATAATTTGTTCGAGGTTTGAGTTTGCAAGAATGGAAAGCATTCCTCGTGGAGTTGAATCCTATCTCCTTTGAAATCCACAAGCTTATGATGCTTGTGGGTGACCACACGTTAGCTATAGTATTCAGGTTAATAATTTTCATAATTTATCTTTTTCATGATGATTTTGGGACGGATTGGTCGGGACGCTGAGTTTGATAATCTCAAACTGTTAGGCTGTGCTGATGATCTAGCTATTGGCTTGTCCAAGTGGTGTTCCCGAGTAGGAAGACTGTTGCCTGAGTGCCAGGTGCTGTGACGTTGCTGGCCGAATGCTCTCGAGTGTTGCGAGGTTTGAGCGGCTAAGTGCTTATTCCCGAGCTTGATTGGGAAGACGAGTGTTGCCCGAGCGGGTTGTTGAATGCAAAGTCGAGACATTGAGTGCTCCTGAATGGTTAGCTGGTTAAGTGCCGAGTTGCCGAGGCTGAGTGCCGACTTGGCCGAAAGCCGAGTGCTGAGTAGGCCGAGTTGCCGAGCTCTCAAGTGCTGAGTTAGCCAAGCTACCGAGAGGATGTTGAGTTGTTGCGCCGCCTGACTACTGAGTCGGTCGAGTTCGAGTGGATCATCTCTGAAAAGCGCCGAGTCGGGAGAGAGATCCCGAGACCTGCGTTTGACACAGTTTTCTTAAAATAGTTTCGTCTCCTTTGGCTGTGTTTTGAGGTCACGTTGGACGTTTGTTTCCTTTCTCGTTTGACTATGCTTAGAGGTCACGTTGGACGTCTATTTCGTAGAATATAATGGGAAGATTACGCAAAGAACCAAACACTAATTGTTCGTGAAGAATTGGGCATGTACTCAAACACTATCACATGTAGAGCTATTGAGCGGAGCACACAACAAAAAGAATGAAGCAAGGAGGAACGAAGGTGGAAGGATTTTGTGTCTTTTTTTGCTTAACTTGAAAATTAGGCAAAAAATTTTCTTTGGTGAAAGAGAGTCTCTTCCCATACATATTCATTTACTATAAACCAACCATAATTTCTTAAAATTTTTAATGTGAGACTAAAGATTCCCATTCACCATGGAGTATCCTTCCATCCATCTTTTTCATTCACATTTCCGACACTTCGATTTGTTGGATTGTAACCAAATACTGATCTCAATTGGATGCTTAATGAAGACCTATTGATTGTAACCATATACCGATCTCACTGGGATGCTTAATGAAGGACTATTGAAAGAAAATTCAACAAGAGGTATGAACAACTTTCATTGATGAAGATTCTGCTAACCAAGCTCCTTTAGAGATTTTCTAAAGTTGGCTGACAGTTTTGGTTTGTCCATCAGTTTGAAAATGATGAGATCGAGAAGAGCTAAATTGAAGTAAGGACCAAGTTTCCTTGGTAATGCGATATAAAAATGTCCAACAAACTTTGGATCTCTATGATGTAAGTCTTTAGATTTTGAAATCAAGATTGACAACATGAGAATCATCCAAAGCATTGTTGCAAGAACAAAGTGAGCCATTTCAAAAAACCACCATAATGGAATCATTCTTTGTTTGAGAGAGAAGTCCATGAGAAAACCAACGCTAACATCTTCACAAGGTGGATTAATATAGACAAAAGGTGTTGGAGCCGGAGAGAATATAATTATAGAATTTAAATTCAAGATAGACTTGACATGCTGAATTTGAGGCTGCCAAATTGAGAAGGCTGAATTATCTAAGAAGGCTGAGTTGTTGAGTGTCTGAGCCAGTTGAGTGTCGAGTGGACTGAATTTCCCAATGTCTACGCACCCGTGCCGACTAACTGCCAAGTGAACTAAGCTGTTGAGTGCTCAAATTGCCGAGTGCTTGAGTTACTGAGTCAACCAAGTAGTCCTAGTGGTTATAATAGGCCGAGTGTTGAGCCACCCAAGTAGGCCGAGCTGCCGAGCAGTCTGAGTGTTGAACTGCCAAGTGGCTCAAGTGTCGAGCAACCGGAGAGTGCCGAGCTGCCAAGTGGCCCGAGTGCCGAGTAGCTCAAGTAGATCGAGTGCTGAGTTGCTGAGTGGCCCGAGTAGGCCGAGTGAGAGAGAGTGCACTGTCGAGGCCTATACTAAAGCATAATTTCCCATGATATAATTGCTCAACCAAACACTGATTACACATAGCTCACTGAATGTATACTCGAATGTCATCACTAGGAAGAAAAGAAAGAAAAGTGGAGGACTTGTTTGCTATTGGATGAATCAAGGGCAATTTACCAAAGGGCGTATCCAACTATTCGTAATTACCGAAATGAGTACCATGGTTTCTATTATACCAAAGGGCGCATCCCATATAGTGAAGTTACTTTTATACCCCTCCCGCCAATGAATAACTTTATCAGACACAGTTTCGAGACAACCGAACCACTTTATCAATAAAATATTAATTTGTGGTTCGGATGTGTAGCAGTGGAAATTTTCTCCGTTCTCTCTCAGCGCAACAACGTAAATGGAAGTCCTTCATTTCGGATAAAAGCTCACTCTCAACCTCTCTCAGCGCAAGAACTCGCCTTCTTGCAGTCCTACGTGCCCTAGCTGTGATATAGTCGCGAGCTCATCCCCCGAATCCCTGCGGACAACCAAAACCTAGGCATTGCTCGAAAGCGTTTCTGTGTGATCCTGAGGTGGGTTTTAGTGTTAACGTTGAAGTGGAGACTAATCGGCATAATACACCAAGGGGTTAGGGTTTCTGCACGTTGGATTTATTTGATAATGTCAGGCAAAAGGTCTGTACGTGGTTCAGCGTCTTCTTCCTTGGCATTATCCACCAAGGTATGTTAGCGATATGCTTAGGTCAAACCAGCATTGTTTGTCAACATGTTTAAAATTATTTTGCTGAATAAATTTGTACTGTATATAAACTGTAGGATTCAGATGACATTGGACAAAAATTACGTTGGTGCAGTATTTTAGGCCACTTTAAACAATTTTTTGAAGAATTTGACATTTTAAATGATCGACACATTGCGAAGATCAAAGGGTCGCCTTTCAGTTTTTTCCTGGACATACAAGAATTGCAGCATATCCGTGGAATTTTGGTTAATATATTTGAAAGTTGGGATTCAACCTCGCAAGGTTTTAAATTCTCAGGTAATAGTTTTAGTTATGAATTGTAGACAATATCTATAGTATCTATAGTAAGATAAGACAGTAATATAGATGGCCTCAAATGATTAGTTTTTGATAAAGTTTAATCATTTCATTTTAGGGCTACTGAGGGACTGAAGTGAAAATGACTTCAGGCCCTCGGTAGGCCTGAAATAAAATCATTTCAGGCCTACTGAGGGCCTGAAGTTAATTTAGTTCAGGCCCTCGGTAGGCCTGAAATGAATACATTTCAGGCCCACCTCGGGCCTGAAATGAATTCATTTCAGGCCCTGGTCGGGCCTGAAATGTATTCATTTCAGGCCCTGGTCGGGCCTGAAATGTATTCATTTCAGGCCCACGTCGGGCCTGTATTGAAATCATTTCAGGCCCAACGTGGAATAATTTCAAGCCTATATTTTTGATGATAACTAAATATTGTAATTGTTTCAGGTGTACCGGTTGCGTTCTCCAGACGAGATGTTGCATTGATACTGGGTATAGTGGACCGTGGTGTTTCGGTCCCTATTAATTCAACTAAAGCATCGGGTGACCTCTATCGTACTTACTTCTCAAAAGAAAAACAACCTACAAGAACAAGACTTGAGGAGTTACTTAAACATTTTTCTAAAAGTGTTGAATCAGAGGATGATGTGTTATTAGTGTGTAAATTTTATATTTTGTATATATTTGTTTGTGTTTTATTTTCATCTAGTACATATAAGGTTCCTCTAGGTCTTGTAGATATAGTAGATGATTATGACAATCTAGGTAGATTCAATTGGGTAGAAGCTATCCATCAATTTTTGTCTCCATAATTACCTAAGATTGGGGACTTATTTTCATCAACTCAGGGAAACCAGAGCACCACCAACCTCCCTTACCTAAAGGGATTTGCAGGGCTTTTGGCAGTGAGTAGAATTATCTTGTTAAATTTTATAATATTTTGATGTCATTAATGTATTTGGCTGCAAAAATTTGTGTAGGTATGGTTTTTGGAGCATGTACCAATTCAAAAACCATTCAATGTTGAAGGGCCCCGAATAAATAAGTGGAGGAATATTCCTTCGCATATTAGTAGGGTGAGGGGCCTTGTCGACCGACTCTCGTCTGAAGAGGTAATTATTCTTAAATGTGATCTATCTGAGTTAGATAGAGAGGTAGTAACATTTGTGTACTTCGTAATTACAGGTTATTGTTGAATTAATTCCTACCCTACATAAGAACACATTGTTTGAGAACCTTGATATCGGTGATGACATACCACGACCAATGGAGACATCAGAAGGAGATGTTAGCCTATGTGGTGAATGCATTTTTAAGGACAACCGAATCAAGGAGCTAACAGAGGAGAATATATGTTTGAATGAAAGGGTTAAGGAATTAATTTCAATTATTGAAAAAAAAGGCATGGAGGGTCAAGAAAGTTATCCTGTAGTCGATCCTCTTTCTGATCCAGTATCTTGTACACCTAGGAGAGGACGTGACCGAACTCGGTATGATTACAGGGATACTCCAATTGACAGTCCAGTATGGCACCAGCTTTTACCTAAGGGGAAGCGGGACAGGAAACAAATATCAATTGTTATGGACAAGGGAAAAAGGAAACTTAGTGAGGAGGATATGGATGAAGCAAGAGGAAACATTTACGATGTAATGGAAGTCATGTCTGAAGAAGACATAGAGGAGGAAACAAGAAGAACCTCCGAACTATACAAAATGAGGCAACAAGGCATTGATGTAAGTGTGTTAATTTCATTTAAAATACATAAATTGTATTGAATTTGGTCAATAATTAGTTTGGGCTAAATAAATTTTATTGATGTAGTTTGTGAAGAAACATTTTATGAATACAAAGAAGAAAAATAAAGATAAAGAAGTGGTCTACCTGATAAATAGATTGGAGAATCTAAAGTAAGTTACAAAATATTATAGTTTACGTTAGTTAATATATCTTCTTATGTAATATATAATCATATCAATTTACATGGCAGGTTGGCAAATGAATTTATCTGGGAGGATGCACCCTTTGCTTTGAATTTGCATTCATTCTTACAAATCCTCAATGGAGAGGTTTTTACAAAAGGCGAGGTCATTGATGCCTTTTGTAAAATTTTATTTAGGGGAGCATCCGCATGTGGTAGGCCATACAACAAGTCAATATATTGTTCAACCTTCTTCACAGTAAGTGATGTATATTAATTAAACAGATATATTGTACAAGACCTAATATTATGATATGGGTATTATTAATTTTGTGAATGCATATTTGTAGGCATCAATCAGATCGTCAAGAAAGATTTCCCTGCAACAAGTGATGAAGACTGATATGCTTGAACAAGGGTTTAGATTTATTTTAATCCCTTTGTGCAGTGATAATACACACTTTCACTTGTTAGCGGTGGATACAGAATCCATGACTTTTAATCATTTTAATTCTCTTGCTAGTGGTCGTAAATATAAGCATGAATTTGACACAGCGGTGAGCTATCTTCCTTTATTCTTATATATGGTCATCATTTTCTCTAAAATGTCATTGATGGTGATTAATAAATTCATGATATGTTTGACAGGTAAAAGAACTTAAAAATATACTCGCGAGGAACTTACGGCTATTCATCCGTATCTACAAAGTCATCATCCCTTGGACAAATGGTCCTCCGTCAGACAAAAATGTCCCCAACAAGAACATAGGTAACTAAATGAGGAAGAACTTTCTTATTTTTTAAAATAAGAAAGTATTTTATAAACCCACTTATTGAAATCTAAAAAAGTGTTTGTTAATTTCAGCGTGGACTGTGCCTTCTTTGTCATGCAATATGTTCGATGTCTCCTATATGATGAGAAGATGGATTTCAAACAAGGAGACATGAGTAGAATCAGATTTGAGCTGACAGTTAATATTCTGAGAGACATGTTTTGTAAAACTTGAGATAATCTGAAAACTGTATTGGTGATGTAAAAATCCATTGCTGTTGATTAACATCCATTTGTATGGAAAAATCTCCTTATGTGGATGTTGTTATGATTATGTAGATGTTGTTATTCTATATAATATATTGTCAACAAAAAGAAAACAATTGGGTGATGTTTATTCAAATCCAGTTGTTGCATTGTTGTGTGCCAAGTGATACGGTCGGATATAATAACTGATAATGCACTGTTGTGTGCCAGTTGCTGCACTGTTGTGTGCCAAATGATCTATTCTGTTACATCTTGTAGGTAAATATTTATTATTATTCTAAAAATCATTATATAATCTAATCAACAATATATATTATATAAATCAGATATAGGAGGTTCAACCGGTGGGTTTTGAGCAAAACCCACTGATGGAACTAAACTAAACCTATAGGTTTGGAAAAAATTATAATTTGATGTTTCGGACACCTAATCTACATTCTCCAACCTCAACCCAAACTACTGATAATGGATTTTCAGAAATCCAGATATGGGAGGTCCATCAGTGGGTTTTGCTCAAAACCCACTGATGGAACTAAACTAGCCCTATAGCTTCGGAAAAATTTATAATTTGAGGTTTCCGACACCTAAAATACTTTCTAGAACCTCAACCCTAACTACTGATAATGGATTTTCAGAAATCCAGATATGGGAGGTCCATCAGTGGGTTTTGCTCAAAACCCACTGATGGAACTAAACTACACCTATACTTTGGAGAAAATTATAATTTGAGGTTTCCGACACCTAAAATACTTTCTCCAACCTGATCCCTAACTGTTGATAATTTTTTTTCATTAATCCAGATATGGGATGTCCATCAGTGGGTTTTGCTCAAAACCCACTGATGGAACTAAATTACACCTATAGGTTTGGAAAAAATTATAATTTGATGTTGTCGACACCTAAAATACTTTCTCCAACCTCATCAATGGGTCCTTCAGTGGAGTTGAGGTGTTACAAACCTCAAATTATAATTTCAGGCCCACGTCGGGCCTGAAATAACTTTATTTCAGGCCCAAGGTGGGCCTGAAATAAAGATATTTCAGGCCCATAGTGGGCCTGAAATACATTTATTTCAGGCCCACCGTGGACCTGAAATAAAAACATTTCAGGCCCACCGTGGGCCTGAAATAAATATTATTTGAGGATCACCCTTAACCATATTATATTTTGACTTCATCCCCCAAGTTGGATTACATATTTTATCCCTAAACCCTAAAATACTCTCTCCAACCTCACCCCTAAATACTGATAATGGTTTTGTAGAAATCCAGATATGGGAGGTCCATTTGTGGGTTTTCAGAAATCCAGATATGGGAGGTCCATCAGTGGGTTTTGCTCAAAACCCACTGATGGAACTAAGCTACACCTATAGGTTTGGAAAAAAATTATAATTTGATATTTCTGACACCTAAAATACTTTCTAGAACTTCAACCCTAACTACTGATAATGGATTTTCAGAAATCCAGATATGGGAGGTCCATCAGTGGGTTTTGCTCAAAACCCACTGATGGAACTAAACTACACCTATAGGTTTGGAAAAAATTATAATTTGATGTTTCTGACACCTAAAATACTTTCTAGAACTTCAACCCTAACTACTGATAATGGATTTTCAGAAATCCAGATATGGGAGGTCCATCAGTGGGTTTTGCTCAAAACCCACTGATGGAACTAAACTACACCTATAGGTTTGGAAAAAATTATAATTTAATGTTTCTGACACCTAAAATACTTTCTAGAACCTAAACCCAAACTACTGATAATGGATTTTCAGAAATCCAGATATGGGAGGTCCATCAGTGGGTTTTGCTCAAAACCCACTGATGGAACTAAACTACACCTATAGGTTTGGAAAAAATTATAATTTGATGTTTCTGACACCTAAAATACTTTCTAGAACCTAAACCCAAACTACTGATAATGGATTTTCAGAAATCCAGATATGGGAGGTCCATCAGTGGGTTTTGCTCAAAACCCACTGATGGAACTAAACTAGCCCTATAGCTTCGGAAAAATTTATAATTTGAGGTTTCCGACACCTAAAATACTTTCTAGATCCTCAACCCTAACTACTGATAATGGATTTTCAGAAATCCAGATATGGGAAGTCCATCAGTGGGTTTTGCTCAAAACCCACTGATGGAACTAAACTACACCTATACTTTGGAGAAAATTATAATTTGAGGTTTCCGACACCTAAAATACTTTCTCCAACCTGATCCCTAACTGTTGATAATTTTTTTTCATTAATCCAGATATGGGATGTCCATCAGTGGGTTTTGCTCAAAACCCACTGATGGAACTAAATTACACCTATAGGTTTGGAAAAAATTATAATTTGATGTTGTCGACACCTAAAATACTTTCTCCAACCTCATCAATGGGTCCTTCAGTGGAGTTGAGGTGTTACAAACCTCAAATTATAATTTCAGGCCCACGTCGGGCCTGAAATAACTTTATTTCAGGCCCAAGGTGGGCCTGAAATAAAGATATTTCAGGCCCATAGTGGGCCTGAAATACATTTATTTCAGGCCCACCGTGGACCTGAAATAAAAACATTTCAGGCCCACCGTGGGCCTGAAATAAATATTATTTGAGGATCACCCTTAACCATATTATATTTTGACTTCATCCCCCAAGTTGGATTACATATTTTATCCCTAAACCCTAAAATACTCTCTCCAACCTCACCCCTAAATACTGATAATGGATTTTCAGAAAATCCAGATATGGGAGGTCCATCAGTGGGTTTTGCTCAAAACCCACTGATGGAACTAAACTACACCTATAGGTTTGGAAAAAATTATAATTTGATGTTTCTGACACCTAAAATACTTTCTAGAACCTAAACCCAAACTACTGATAATGGATTTTCAGAAATCCAGATATGGGAGGTCCATCAGTGGGTTTTGCTCAAAACCCACTGATGGAACTAAACTACACCTATAGGTTTGGAAAAAATTATAATTTGATGTTTCTGACACCTAAAATACTTTCTAGAACCTAAACCCAAACTACTGATAATGGATTTTCAGAAATCCAGATATGGGAGGTCCATCAGTGGGTTTTGCTCAAAACCCACTGATGGAACTAAACTACACCTATAGGTTTGGAAAAAATTATAATTTGATGTTTCTGACACCTAAAATACTTTCTAGAACCTAAACCCAAACTACTGATAATGGATTTTCAGAAATCCAGATATGGGAGGTCCATCAGTGGGTTTTGCTCAAAACCCACTGATGGAACTAAACTACACCTATAGGTTTGGAAAAATTATAATTTGATGTTTCTCGACACCTAAAATACTTTCTAGAACCTAACCCAAACTACTGATAATGGATTTTCAGAAATCCAGATATGGGAGGTCCATCAGTGGGTTTTGCTCAAAACCCACTGATGGAACTAAACTACACCTATAGTTTGGAAAAAATTATAATTTGATGTTTCTGACACCTAAAATACTTTCTAGAACCTAACCTAACTACTGATAATGGATTTTCAGAAATCCAGATATGGGAGGTCCATCAGTGGGTTTTGCTCAAAACCCACTGATGGAACTAAACTACACATATAGCTTTGGACAAAATTATATATTTTAGGTTATGGACACCTAAAATACTTTCTCCAACCTCATCCCTAACTGTTGATAATGATTTTTCAGAAATCCAGATATGGGAGGTCCATCAGTGGGTTTTGAGCAAAACCCACTAATGGAACTACCAAAATGAGCAGTTGTGAAGTGTTCGGATTTTGAAACCTACCAAAATGTAATTTCTGGTCTTGAAGTCCTGAAGTCCTATGGTTTGTGAATATATGTCATTTGAGACCGTTTGTTTGTTTGTTTGCTTTGTTGAATCATTGTTCTGTGCCAACTGATACTGTATTAACACGTAATTGATAATCATTAGGACTATGTTTGGAGACCAAAAATACCATCTCCTAGCTATCTAAACTTTAACTACTGGTAATGAGCTTTGAGAATTCAAAATATCATAGGTCCATGAAACAAACCTCCTGCTGTGCCAAATTCTGAAAAAATGAGGTAATGATGTGGATGGAATTAAATTGTGGTATGCAATATCTATGTAGGTACTCTATTTTTTTGTTTAATATTAAAAATAATCTCACAACATGTATATTTATATAAAATATTTAATCATTCTAATGAGATGATTTCAGGCCCACTCTGGGCCTGAAATAATATTATTTCAGGCCCAGCGTGGGCCTGAAATCATCTCATTCAGGCCCACTCTGGGCCTGAAATAATTCTATCGTGGCCTGAATAATTCTATTTCAGGCCCAGCGTGGGCCTGAAATCATCTCATTCAGGCCCACGCTGGGCCTGAAATGATATTATTTCAGGCCCAGAGTGGGCCTAAAATCATCTCATTTCAGGCCTAGCGTGGGCCTGTGATTTAAATTAGGGTAGAGGAAAAGTAAGGTTCAATATTGCTTATAGTATCGACAAGAGGACAGATTATAGATTACAGTTTTAGACAATAACAAGGATCGAAGCAATGCTCCAGTGGATTATCAAAATGGTTTACATACATTTTAACTACAAACATATATTGTTTGTCATTAAACTTACATTATACAACTAAATCATTTTGTTTCAGGCCCTAGGACTGGGTTTCCTAAAATGCTTTTGTTTCAGGCCCAATGTGGTCCTCATTTCAAATGATTCTAGCAAAAACAAGGTTCAATATTACTGAAAAAATTCGACAACATTTACAGATTACAGATCATATATGAGACAAAAACAATGATTCGAAGCAAAGTTTCATTGATTTGAGAAGGAGTACATGGATTGTATAATTACAAATACAATGTTTGTGCTGACAATTACATATGCATAGTATGAACAAAAACTCTAGTTACAGATTTAGCTTCCAACACTTGTCTCTCATTATTTTATAGCCCACTTGAAATCGATAATTTTTCATATCCTTTTGGCTAAAATCTGTAGATCTTTGGAAAACTAGACTTTCTGCATACCGCATCATGAAAAAGGCACAATCCGACCTGAAAAACCAATATTGACATTGTTGTCATCTTATAAGATCAACTATGAAATGCATTGTTATTTTTAACAAAAATAAACATCCTCTTACGATCTGGATTGGGTGGGTCCTTGTACAACAATTTTAGTAAACTCTGTCCCAGATATGGCAGGCAATCCTTTATGCCATGTCTTGTAATAATCCCAGGTCATATTTTTGAAAAACGCCACCTACACAGATATGACATTAGTAACAATTATATTGGTATGAACCTTTTTGTTGAGGTATATCTATGAAGTAGAAAACTTACAGTTTTTTCAAATTTAGCAGTGTACCCTTCTGTGGCGCCGAGAGAATTATAATGATGGATACAACCTTCCACGAGGTCAATAACCATTAGATGCCAATGATCGTCTGCATTATTTAGAGGACATATGATATATCTAATCGGCTTATCCGTATCAGTAGCAATAGTTTGTTCAAAAGCGTGAGCGTGAATCGCCTCAAAAAGATCCTATGGTTATTAAAAAGTAAGTGTCAGTGGACTAAATCATAGAAAAAAATAATAATGATTAAGTAGGTAATTCACTTACATCAAACCCCACCCCACACAATATGGAGGGCTGGTATGGTGAGTTACACGCTTTTGCTTCATTTCCAAGAATAGTCCAGTATGCATTGATGCAATCCCCGGTAGTGTAGTCATTCCAATCAAATATTGTCAAAAAAGATAGTATATCTAATGTAAAGGTCCCATTGGACCATACTGGGTTCAACTCATACCTACATGCAAATAAGATAAGAAACTTAATGAAATGCTTGAAGATTCAATTTTATTAATGAATGTCAATAATCATCATTGTTTTACAATATTTTTCCAAATGCAATAGCAACTAACTCACTTAATTTACTAAGCTTTAATAATGTTTCAGCAATCTCTGAATCTTTAGGCTTCTTCTTAAAAATTGCCCTGGAATTCCTCAAGATTTTGCTTTGACCTTTTGAAATTCTTTAGCTTTAGCTGCGTGATATTCAGATATGTTTGTTTGTCTGGAGGTCTCAGATTTATTTGTTTGCGTTGTAGTATCTGAGATTGATGGGGCAGGAGCCGCGTCATGTTCATCATCATCTTCATCTTCATCCTCATCCTCATCCTCATCCTGAACAACTTGTTTGCCCTTGCCTTTGGGCTGGTAGTCTTGTGTGAACTGAGTTTTTTTTAATTTTTTGGCAAGTGGCTCATCTTCATCTGTCCCTTTGCTTTGCAATTGTTCATACAGCCTTCTTGATTCTTTGGTTACACTGAAGTATGATCTTCTCTCTTGCAGCTAATTTTTTTTCATTACGCTCCTCTGTTACTTTAAGCTGCGAAACTTTGTCACCAATTATTATATCCTTTTCAACAATGATGTCATCCTTTTGTTTAAGTTGCGACTCCTTCTCTGCAATGATTG
>JAGFNQ010007576.1:0-116323 GCA_024364735.1 Boesenbergia rotunda
TTGGTTTCTTCTTAATCATAGATCTATGGATTTCAATTTCTGATCTTGTGATTTGGATATGCTAAATTGGATTTTAGTAGCATATAGAGAAGTGAGTATTTAATTAGGATTAATTAAATAGAATTGATCCTAATTAAATTAGATGATACTTGTGGATAAGTATCTTATGAGTTAATAGCAAAGTGATTTCGTGTATTTGATGCAGGATATTGAGTGTCGCGGCTATTTTCATCACGGCTATTATTTCTGGACAGGGGGTTCTCCACACCTGGATTTCTTCATATCGAGGCGGGTACCTCTGTTTATGCATAGCTAGACATAGTTAGCAGTAGGGATATCTGATATCTTTATCTCTGTGCTTGTGCTTCGGTAGTTGTATCCGTTAGTTTTACTGCTTACTATATCTGTATGGATGGATGATGCACAGTTACTTTATACCTTACGCTAGGATTTAGGTATTGGTGCATACCGGTTATATGGACTACTGCATATCATGTAGATGACAGCAGGGATAGATAGTGGATGATGCATGGGATAGTGACACGCATCATTATTGCACGAGCATAGGGGACGACCTTTGACTCCCTGGAGGTTGAGATGGCCGTCGTACTAGCTACTCGTCCTACCTATCCGATGATAGCAAGGACGTTTAGAGCGTTACTTCACCCGATGGTGGGGTACGTTTATGGTCTCCGACCCTACCCATTCGGTCTCGCGTGTGCATTATCGACCGTCTGTTCGTGCAGGGAAGACCAGGTCACAGCCCTACCCATATGGTCCCGCGTGTGCATTATTGACCGAGGCGTCAGGGGTGACCCATGCTGCATCATGAGCATACTGTGCATTGATGCATATGATTGTGTTTGCTGCACTTGATTGCTGCACTTGGTTGACATGCATACTACCGGGTTTGGATCGACGCAGGTAGGTATGTAGTTCCTTTACAGCTTATGGTTCAGTTTTGCACTTCTTTTTACTGCAGTTATCTTCAGTACTGTGATAGATAGATTGACGGTGACTTACTGCTATTATTTCTTCCTATGCACATTAGACTGTATTCGCTGAGTTCTTAGGACTCACCCCGTTGGCTATGTTTTTCTCTTATCAGGATGATCGTCTGGATTGTTCAGCAGCCTGTCCCAGTTCATGTGTCTCTGAGACGATTTCCGCCTGTCTTTTGGTTGTGGTACATGTTGGTACCCGTTTCTTTTATTCATTGTATTTCTTTTCATTTCCGCTGTTGGTATGTTATACTCTTTTGTGACGTCTATGTTACGGCAGGATAGTTGTACTTTTGTGTGCCATGGAGGCCTCAATTTCGTTTTGGTTTTTGTCGTAAGTCGTACCGGTACGCAGCTTTGTCGTCGTTTTCGTTTCTGTTAATTGCAGACGGTTGTTCCAGCCCTATAGGCTGAGGTACAATCATCTGGGATGGTCGTAGAGGTTAGGTTTCCGAATTGTCCGTCGGTCGAGAGAGTGGCAGTCCGGTCGGTATCGGACGAGCGGCTTCTTGGGGCGTGACAGAATTGACTCAGATGCCTTGTACCAGGAGGTGATGCAGCTCTGCCAATCACTCTACAACAAAGTGCCGCTGGTGCTGGTCCAGTTCCTGGAGCTGATGTTGAGTCTGCAAGAGCATCGTCCACGGCGTCTGATAGTGGCTGTGTTATTGATTCAACGATAGTAAGTGAGGTTGGCCGTGCTAAATCACAAATGATCCGGAAGTTGACAGATGGTGACTCATGGTGATACGATGAGTATTTTTACGAGAAGGATCGCTTGAGAAGAAAACTAGCCAAAGAATATTAGAAGGGGGCCGAAATAAGCTCTGACGATCCCACTCCGATGCTCAAGTCAAAATTGATTAGAAAAAGAGAAAGTAAATTGTATAAGATTAGAGGATCCATACCTTGTTCTAAACGTCTTTGATTACCTTTTATTTTATGCTCGTGACTATTCCTCTCCTTTTGGCAATAATAATATTCAATGCAATCGTTACATTATTGTTACAGTCAATCATTAAAGTACGTCACCGTTTTCCTTTTTGGTCATTTAATACATTGTCGGTGCCCCTAAAAATATTAAATATTTTCTTTAATGAATAGTCATTACATGATGTCTCCCAGTATATCTAAGAAAGCTTGCCCCGACTAAGCAAGGTGACCTTTCTGGACCGGGAGTAGCCATCTTGGTCGGGTCGGTTTGACCAAAAAACACTTCAATTTCCTTTAGTCCAGTAGTACTCTACTACGTTCAACCGAACAAAACGAAGCATAACCAAGTAATTCACGATCCAGTGGTTTTCGATCGGGACAATTTAGATAAGTTCAAATGGAAATTCTTAGCCCCCTAAGCAAACTCCTATGCCACGCGGCAACCTACGAATGACCTCTCCATCAACAAGAATAGTGTTTTGGGTTTTATTAGGACATACTACTACTAGTTGCTAAAGCAGCTAGGCAGGTGACACTACAAAATACCCAGTAATAGCGACGGACGGATTCTGTCGCTATTCCGTCGCTAATCAAACATGATATAAATAATGAATCAATTATTCTAAGTAATCAAAGAATTAATCAATAAATTAATCTAATTATTCAATCAATTAATCTAACATTAATCAAACAAGATCTAATTAATAAATTAATTAATCTAATTAAACAAACAATTAATCATCTAATTATTTTATTTAACCACATAATTAACCTAAAATAAATCAAACATTTGAACAATTAATTACATAATTTATGATTTAACAAAGGAAATTATTATCTAAAATAATTAAATGATAATTTAACTAATTAAATAACTGATTAATTAGTCAATTAAACAGTTAATTAATTAATTAATTAACCCTAAACCCTGCCACAGCAGGGTTCGTCGGCCGCAGGAGGCGCCCCGCGCCCGCAGCAGGTGGAGCGCGACCGCGCTGGCCCGCGCCCGGGCGTGCTTGCCCGCAAGGGGCCGCGGGAGGCCGCGCCTGCCCGCGCGAGGTCGCGCGCGGCCGCGGCAGGCCGCGCATGGCCGTGCCAAGAGCTGTGCCTGCCCGGAGAAGACGACGACGCCACCCTATGGTTCGCCGGAGGAGAATATACCGGAAATGTCACTTATTCGCGTACCTGGGATCAGAGGAGGGTTCGCCGGAGGAGAATCGCCGGAGGGGGAGATAGAGTTTAGGGTTCGCGTGGCCGCGGGGAAGGGGTCGTCACCCTTTTTTAAGAAAACTAGCGACAGATTAACTTGTCCGTCGCCAATTAGCGACGGAGTTGACTATTTCCGTCGCTATATTGAGGGGTTTGACTCGTCGCTTAAATCTAGCGACGGATAATTTATATTATCCGTTGCTATTGCGACGGACTTTAACCATGTCCGTCGCTATATTCAGGAGTTTGACTTGCCGCCATACTTTGGCGACGGATACTATATATCCGTCGCCACTTGCGACAGACTATTAAAAAAGTCCGTCGCAATTCCTTGTTATTTTTGTAGTGTGAAAACAATGATGGCCACAAATTTGAGTCCTCGAAGAGAAACAGTAAGAACACTAAAGTTGCGTTTGATTAGAGATAATGTAATCCAATTTGTAATATAATTGAGCCTGTAATATAATCCAGATTACATGGTGTTGACCTTGTAATCCAGATTACAACACTTTTACTATCTTTTATAATGCAGATTACATTACATTACAATTTGAAATATGTACCAAACCAAGTAATCAATCTTGTAATGTAATCCTGATTATATTACAAGGTTGATTATCCCTTACCAAACGTAGCCTAATAATATTGGCAGCAATTATGTGAGTAAAGTACATGCATCGGGGAAAAATAGTTCAGTATTTTAGGCGGCAACAGGTATGAATTTTCCAATCTGTATGTCAAATTCACTATAAGCATGAGAAAAACAATCAAGTGAAATAGTGAATATTTGACGGTTTCTTTTAGCTTTTGTTAAAAAGGATCTAGAGACAGCCAGGTGTGCTACATGAACTCCAACTATTATCAGCAATACAGGTGACCAAACGAAGCTAAGAACAGACCAACTCAAACAAACGCACTTTGCAAACTTAAAACACACTGCAGAGGCATATTAATTTAGCTGCACGACGCTGCATCAATCTATCCATCTGCTGTGATCAAATGATCTTATTACTCAAGCTTCTTGTTAAACTATATCAAACCACTGATATAAGTGACGGCTTGGGTTCTTGATTAGATTGCTGTCCGCTGCCTGATTCATCTGTCGCTAATTCCTGTCCCCCGAAGCAGAAGTACTGGTTCATCAGTCGAATATTTACAAGACTACTTCTCGGAGTCACAGTATCCACCGGTGTACTGCAATCTATCACAGAACTTGAACAAGCTGCACCATTTTCACTATCCAAACATACTCGTTTCTCTTTCTTCATCGTCGACGATGATATTGATGTCCGAGAAAATGAGCCTGGGGCGGTATGCACGGAGGTAGCCAGATGTGGCATGGTTTGAAACACTCCACGCATTAGAGTTGCTGAGTGTTTCTTCTTAGTTGTGGAACTCAAGGTTGGAGCAGAACTTCGTACAGAAAGCGGTCGCTGCTTGTTGATAACTGGTGCTGCTGTGGAGAAGCGTTGTCGGAGGGGAGTTGGAGTATATTCTTTGTCAACCAATTTCTTGAAAGATTCCCATGATTCATCATCTCCAAACTTATTGTGCATCTCAGGTGTCTTCCCTTTCCGATGAGGCCACCTGAATAAAATTTTGAGATGCCTCGCTGCATTGCTAATGGGATTTTGTTTCTTCCTATCGGAAACCCCATGGTTTTCATCCGAGGCACTAATATGAGTGACTTCGCTCTTACTAGCAGTCGAGCATGAGCTAGGCCTTCCACTAGCCTCAGAAGCCTCAACCCCTGTATACAAGAATATCTCCGCATCTGAAATCCTGAAGGAAGTACCTGGACTTCTTCCAGTACCTTGCATTTTTAGGTGGAACGCAATGGCTGACCTTGCCCTGTAGTCCTTCGAGTTCACAATTCCACCAGCAGAAATTAATTGTCTGATAAGTATCTCCGAAGATGCTGATTGCGGGTGCTGTCTGAGTATGTCCAGGGGCGTAATGCCATCATTATCTCGAATGTTAAGGTTGATAGATCCAACCTTCATCAGAAGTTCAACGAGATCAGTGTGCGCATTGCTAATGACAGCCATGTGGAGGACAGTCCTTCCATCATTGTTTCTCTCATTAATGACATTCTCAAGATTAACAATGGTTCCGGTAACCAACTGCCTCACGAGATCCATCTGCCTATCAAGTCGTTTGAAACCGGGAGTACAGAAACCCGCGACTGCCATATGAAGGAAAGTATCACCGGCATTATTTGTAAGAAGGGTGGACGAAGGAGAAGCCGCAACTAAGGCCTCCACAACCGATAAGTATCCTCGAAATGCCGCCACATGCAATGCTGTGTTTCCTCGGGTATCTCTAGTGTCAATAATATCAAAACATACGAGTAGATCCTTGACTACCTGCATTATTGGATTTGTGTAAAGATAAGTGACATATCTAGTAGACAGTAGCAGGTTTAGTAAGCATTTCTTGAGATTCAACAAATGTGGTACAGAGCTGAGTAATGAATGCTTAATTGTGATAGTCCATGCTTAATTGTTATGGTCTTGAGATTGAGATCTATCACAAGTGAATATGGTGAAATTGGCAAGTTTCATTCAAGCAAACTACACTGGAACAAGATACAAAACCTATATGTCAGAATGTATATGGTATCGTTCAAGGTAGAAGCAGTCCTGACCTCAACCTGGCCTCTTCCGGCGGCGGTGTGCAAGATGGTTGATCCCTGAGTATCTCTGTAAGCTAATACATCCGAACAATCTGTAAGCAGTTCCTTGAAGAACTCCAAGTTTCCTCCTCTGGCAGCAGAATGTAGAGCCCTGTTCACCATCTCCCACCTAAAGCTGGAATCAATTCCTCCACCGCCACCGCCGGCACCTCCAGCACCACCACTGGAAGATCTAGGTGACACTGCAAAATCAAACAACAGCCTACAAACCTCCGAATTCCTGCTCCTCGCTGCCGCGTAGAAGATATCAGTTACACCGTACTCCCCTTCACCAAACACCATCAAGGGGTCCCTCTCGAGCAGCTCCCTCACAAAGCTCATGTCCCCGGCGGAGGCCGCGGTGTAGAGGAGCCACCCTCCATACCCGGCCCGGATCAGCGAGTTCCCTCTGTTCTTCCCGTCGCACTCGTGCAAGAGGTTTCGAGCTATGAAAGATCGGTTTTTGGCGACGTTGACAAACCCTAAAGCGTCGTCCCACACTGTCTCCAGCCGCCGGATGCGGCGAAGCGACGTGAGCTTGATCAGGAGATTGGCATCGAGATGCAGCAGCTGCCGGACGAGGTCGTAATGGCCGTTGGCCGCCGCCCAGTCGATCGGAGAGGCATACCACCACTGGTCCCCGGTGCTCTCCCACCGGAGCGGGAAGTAGGGTTCCGGCATTTACCTGAAGCTAAGGAAAGGTGAATCTTCTCTACCACGAAGAACCTCAGATGCATAAAAAACCCTAAACTTCCCAAAGTAGCACTCGCACTCAAAGAGAAAGCAACAGGAAACTACGTATTTCCAATCTCCAAACAGGAAATCTCCAGTTTTGGAGATTTATCTAGGGAACAACAAAAAAAAAATTGGAAATTTAATCACACCCTAGATCAATGCCTTACCAGCGAAGAGAAAAAATCTCGAGATTACAAGAGATGCCACCGGAAATGCTTCATCTTTCGGAGCAAGAACTCAAGAACTGCCCGGGACATGATTATATAGCTCATTGCGGCGAAGAAAGCAGAGGCTGCTGCTCTCCGCCATGGAAAGAGAAAAGTGGGGAAGAGCTTTTGAGAGGGAGGAGTGCAGATAATGATGGCGACCGGCTTCTCCTCTCCATGTACGTATTGAATATTGATCAGACCACATTGACACCAAAAGCTAACATCGAGCAGTAAACGAACTGGTTGGTTGGTTGGTGTTCGGCTTCTTCCCTCGAGAGGGCAAGATTGCGATTCGCCCGTTCCGTCATCGTGAATCCGTCGCAGACTCGTAGATCAATGATTATTAATTCGAATATTATAATAACGTAGAAAAAAAGATGAGTATATTAATTTTATTAAATTTTAATTCTCATATTTTAATGAACAATCAATTCATATCCCGTGACACATGTAGACAGTGTTATTATTATTATTATTATTATTATGTTTAATAATTCAGTATCTGAATAGTTCTATTTTATTAAAAAATTTCATTTATCATTAAAGTAATCGGGAAAGATGATTACCCTTCTTTCAACATTAGATGATTTATTAATTTGACTAATTATGATTTGGTGATAGAAAAGATGATTATACTGATACTAAATCTCTTTATGACATCTCGTAGTTAAATGAAGGAAAAGTAAATTAAGCAACTTCCCAAATGGGAGGGTCATTTAATCCCATTGAAAATGAATTATCTCGAAATCAAGCATTATATTTGTTGTGCAAATCTACCATCCGAATATCAACTCATTTACGCCCATGAAAACTTGAATAGTTCTGATTTTAACGATAGAATTGGATGTTTCAATATCATTCTCCAAGAGAATTAAAAATTGAGGGCTAGACTGTCTTCTTTATTTGGTTAATGGACCCAAGGACTTGAATAAGCACTCAATCATGATCTCTTTGAAACTTTAGATTGAAGATTTCATTACAATTTAACTTACAACTCTTTCCCAAATAGAATTAAGTGTATCTTGAATTATTTAACGGCAATTTATCAAAGGACGCACCCAAGAATTGATATTTATCAAAAGGCGTTACATGGTTTCATTTTCACCAAAGAACGCACTAATTTTAGTAAACTTCCTCTTTTACTCCTCCTGCTATGTACTGCCTTTCTCTTTCTCTCTCAGCAATAAATTCAAGAAGTCTGCACGTGATGTTTCAGACTTTTATTTTAAAATAATATATTATGGAATCGACGCTAAACTAAAAAACGTAAGGTAAAATCGAAAAAATATTTCAGTTAAAAAATATCTCATCTAACTTATTTAAAAATATAAATAAATGATTTTTATATTTAGTTAATAGAAATTAATATATTAAATAATAATTAATAAATATATTAATATAAAAAAAATTGAAAAAAGAGAAAAAAATTAAAAAAAAAAGAGCGTGGGAATTTCAGGCCCATGCAATACCCTTGGGGCCTGAAGTCATCAAACTTCAAGCCTAAGGAGGGCATGAAGTCTGATGACTTCAGGCCCTCCATAATTAAATATAAAAAATGTTTTATAAAAAATATAATATATAATTATATATTATTTATAATTTTATAAAAAAGTATAATATATAATTACATAATAATAAAATGTTATTATAATGAAATCTAGATATGGGAGGTCCATCGATGAGTTTTGGTCAAAACCACTGATATTTATAAACTACTCCTATTTCATTGGTGATATCTAATATATAGATGTTTGGACACCTAAAACATCATCTCCTACCTCTACCCTCTCTATTCATATGGAGTTTTCAGAAATCCAGATATAATGGACCTCCCATATCAGTGGGTTTTGACCAAAACCCACTGATGGACCTCCCATATCTGGATTTCTAAAAACTCCATATGAATAGAGAGGGTAGAGGTAGGAGATGATGTTTTAGGTGTTCAAACATCTATATATTAGATATCACCAATGAAATAGGAGTAGTTTAGAAATATCAGTGAGTTTTGACCAAAACTCACTGATGGACCTTCCATATTTGGATTTCTGAAAACTCCATATGAATAGAGAGGGTAGAGGTAGGAGATGATATTTTAGGTGTCCAAACATCTATATATTAGATATCACCAATGAAATAGGAGTAGTTTAGAAATATCAGTGAGTTTTGACCAAAACTCATTGATGGACCTCCCATATCTGGATTTCTGAAAACTCCATATGAATAAAGAGGGTAGAGGTAGGAGATGATGTTTTAGGTGTCCAAACATCTATATATTAGATATCACCAATGAAATAGGAGTAGTTTAGAAATATTAGTGAGTTTTGATCAAAACTCACTGATGGACCTCCCATATCTGGATTTCTGAAAACTCGATATGAATAGAGAGGGTAGAGGTAGGAGATGATGTTTTAGGTGTCCAATCATCTATATATTAGATATCACTAATGCAATAGGAGTAGTTTAGAAATATCAGTGGGTTTTGACCAAAACTCACTGATGGACCTATCATATCTGGATTTCATTATAATAACATTTTATTATTATGTAATTATATATTATACTTTTTTATAAAAATTATAAATAATATATAATTATATATTATACCTTTTTATAAAAAAAAATTTTATATTGAAGTCTGATGACTTCAGGCCCCAAGAGTATTAAATTTTTTTTAGTTTTAAAAATATTTTTTATATTTAATTATTATTTATTAAATTAATTATTTATAGGATCTGAAGTTATTTGACTTAGACCCTCCTGGGATGACTTCAGGCCCTACGTTTGAATCTGAAATTAAGTGTTTTGATACGTTTTTTTATATATTAATATATTTTTAAAATAGAAAAAAAATTGAATCCATGTCGGGCCTGAATCAAAAGATTTCAGGCCCAACGTGGGCCTGAAATAAAAAATTTCAGGCCCACGCTAGGCCTGAAATAAAATATTTCAAGCCCACGCTCTTTTTTTTTTAATTTTTTCTTTTTTTTCAATTTTTTTACATTAATATATTTATTAAATATTATTTAATATATTAATTTCTATTAACTAAATATAAAAATTATTTATTTATATTTTTAAATAAGTTAGATGAGATATTTTTTAACTGAAATATTTTTTTAATTTTACCTTATGTTTTTTAGTTTAGCGCTGATTCCATAATATATTATTTTTAAATAAAAGTCTGAAACATCACGTGCAGACTTCTCGGAATTTGTTGCTGAGAGAGAAAGAGAAAGACAGTACATAGCAGGAGGGGTAAAAGAGGAAGTTCACTAAAATTAGTGCGCCCTTTGGTGAAAATGAAACCATGGGACGCCTTTTGATAAATATCAATTCTTAGATGCGCCCTTTGGTAAATTGCCGATTATTTAAACTAGTTTTCTCTAGATGTGCAAGTTAAACAAAACAAAATGTGTTAAGGTCACGAGGAAGATCATAGATCTCCCTTAATAAACTCATTCTCACTGTTCAAATTCATGGCATTAAGAACATAAATTAAACAATGAAAATTTTGTTCATAAATTAGAAGAAGAAAAAAAACACACAAGTCTCTTTCCTCATCAAAGTTCCGCCAAATTATAGTTATATCAAACCCTTAGTAATTGTGATAATTTGAGTCGTCATCTCGGATCAAGTATTGTACCATTCTTGGTGTTCTTATTATGTTACATCTCTATGTAGCTTGGTCCTCCTATGCTAGCCACAACATCTTCCTCTATGTTGACTCTGTGATGGGTTGGAGGAGGTGTTAGGGGTAAACGAATCATCTTTTGTCATCTTGACCCCCTATGTTTTAATGATGGTGATTGTAAATCCCACGAGCATCTTATCACGATTATAGATTGTGTCTCGAAACTCAATTAACGCCCATTCCATAACAAAAACTAGCATGTGTCTAAGGCATCGGCATATGCAAGATTGGATCGATTTCCATTTCAATTCATTCCTCTACATGTATCAATCAATGCGCTTGGAGTCTCAATAGGTGGATATGCTCATTCTAGGGCATCAAGATGGTGCGACGCCAATTCAAGAGAATGGCCATTGATATAATTCTTGTCGTTGTCATTTTTCTAAATATAGGTGGTATGCGAAGAATAACTCGACTAGTTCTACTATCAAAAGAGTCCATTTGAATTAAGTATTTAGAGGCAAGGTTTAGTTGGATTTGAGAATAAGGATGTGGTAATTGAGATTTGAATCATGGTTACAAAAGGAGGAATCAAATGGCACATGCTCATAAAGTGAACTCCAAAAAGTGACTTTCACATGCCATGATATTGAAGCAATAATTAAGTTCCTTATGAATGGGAATAGAGAATTAGTTTAGTACTCTTAACTTACATCATCAAAATATGAGAAATCGTTGTATTTGTTGTTCCAATTGAGGTTGCTCTAGTAAGTTTGTCGGCATTGACAAAATTCACCTATAGGATCACAATTAATAAGATTTTCGCTTGAATCTATTGTCTTAAATTCAATTTATAAATTTGAAATCAAAAGTACAATTTCTATTGTAACAATGGCTTCCAAACACATGCAAGGGTTACAATTGACTCTTATAGAATTTCATAACTAAGTCTTCAACACATTGTTGTATTGAAACTAGGTCATTTTGGGTTGGATATGCGCTAAACACACTTCACCTTTTTCATTAGTCGACTGGGTCATGCACCAACCACATCTGGGCTATTCAAGCAATCAAGAGGAGCAATTCCCTTGACTTAGACAGGATCCAGAAAAGTGATTCAACAAGGTCAGTCTCAGTTTGGCTCGATAGTCAGTTTTCTTTGCGACCATGAACATTGCTTTCAATTTAGCTCTAGAGAAAATGACGTCGGTATGAGGTGCACTTTGCAAGAACAGAAGGTGAGGTAATTCATGGTCCTGATGCAAACTTTAAATTGGGAGCACATGGAATGGCCTGCCACAACTCAATGAGTAATCTTTTTCCCTTGAATGCCAAGATCCCTTTATCATCTTCTTCTTCTTATCTTTGTCTCCCAACTTTTTAGCTCTGATAGATGGTTGAGATGCAAAGATTGAATAATAGATCACTAATAAACTCCTAGCTATCGCCAGCGAGAATCGACAAAAGATCGAAACGACAAAAATGGGGGAAAAGAGAAAGACATAAAGAGGAAAGGAGATGTTTGGAGTATCTATCAAACCTTGAGGGGCACCTTGTTTCCTCCACAAAATGGAAAGAGGAGATATCACTCAACAGAGAGCATGATGTTTCACCAGATGCCAGTAAGATGCCGCATTGTAGCTTATCTCAATTACAATTATTGGTTGTCGGCTTGATTGGGTCAATTCGATTAGGCTAGAAGCGTGTTGAGGTTCAACACTAACTAAAGGTTTGGCATGGCATCAGGTTGGGTACAAGACTGCATAACAAATATTGTGTTTTGGGCCTGTAGAGTTTCAATGTTAACGAATCTAAATCGAACATAGCAACTCTATTACAGCCGATACAGATTAGTATCTTCTCCCGTCACAACCTAAACATGAAAAATTTTAGATAGCATTATCACACAATAATTACTTACCTAATGGTCATTGTTCGCACTGCTCTTGTGCACAAGCGAACAATAACAACGATTGGCAAAGAAAACTAGAAAGGCATACTATCAAACACATCACAGGATTCCAACAGCATGCATGTTGCATTACTATATTTGATAAGAGATAATCTCTTAGATTGATTCATATGAAAGTTTTATAATCTAGATTACAATGTCAACAACATATAATCTCTGACTTACATTCTAAACTCAGTTACAATACAAGCTTGATTATATTATTTCTAATCAAACATAACCTAAATTGAAGGAGAAATCAGCAAAGAAAGAAAGGTCAACTCCCCTACTTCTAATGGAGGGAAGCTGTGAAGATACCTTCTCCAGCAAAGGCTTTAACTAAGCACAAAAAGGGTAAACCAGAAATCAACAAGTATCACCAGAAACAATAATGATTCTCATATGATATCATAAGGATGTACAAGAACAGGAAGGATATCAAAGGCTTTAAGTTTGATTCTTCATTCATTTAACGAACAGGAAGGATAAGTACAAAATTATCCGAGGACCACATTCACAGCTTAAGCCATTTAGGCTTGGTTGGTTTCTTTGCAGGTGGCCTAGGATCAAGAACAGGAGATGGAATCTGCAGTACTTTTGGCTCGGCAGGATGAACAGGATCTGCTTGCTCAGTAGTCAGATCCAAACCATTCAATGACATGATGTCATCACGAAGATATGGCCCTTCTTTTGAATTATCAGAGTCCAAATCTGTAAACAAAATGCAAGGTATCATTTTCTAAAAATACAATTATCTGGGTGGATAATTGGTGCATTGTGCTCACAAGTTCTATATTATTTAAGCAAATAAATTTAGGAGATGGCAAAAATGACAAGATATATTAATCTTTGATATAACTAAAATAATATGTTATTCAACTTACAATACAATGACGATATGACTTGCGAGACAATAAAAAATACACAGTGTTAATGTTCTAACAATGCAAAAACTGCTCTAGAACAAAGTTGGCAAGTCATACAGATTCACTGTGGTCAGATGATGTCTTGGGATTGTCTTTTTCAAAAACATAGAATAAATTACATGCACTCAATACCCTTGGAATTTGAGGGTATCATATGCCATGTACAATCATTCAAATTCCAAATATAATCTTCAATCGTTCTACTAATCCCAGATTCCCACGTGTAAAAAAATTGAATCAAAATAACAAGTCCTATTTATGCATGCATGAATATTTTAGTAAAGATGTGGATTTTTTAAAACATTTCCAATTATCAAATTCTTCTCCTTCAAATTAAGAAAATGTGAGGTTTGGATTGGAAACGAGGTAATGGTACTACTGAGAAAAAAAATTAAAGCATCCATTATATCTCAGGAACAACGGATTTTAATATCAGCAATGTACACAATATTCTAGAGTAATCAAAAACGACTATAGTATAGTTTGGATTGCAGCAAGATTTCAGTTTCTCAATCAAATTGAAATTTGGTGAGTACCCCCGGCTAAACCCGCCAAAATGCCACACAATAAAAAATAAAGGCAGGTAAAGATAATTTCCACCATTCCTAACTGGATTAAATACTAATTTTATCAGGCACCACGTGAATCAAACATAGTCTAAACAGAATGCAGCCTTAGCACAAGTACCACCAATGCATACAATACAACCATATGAACAATGAGACTTAATTGACCAACAAAAAGCAAGCAGCAAGACCATATCATAAGTCGAGTTTGAAATGATTAGATAAATAAACCCATGTGTTCATCCTTTCGGTGGATTGGTTGGAAGGATAGATGACTTAGGAAGGATAAACCAAGGAAAAAAGATTCTGATTTGACTCTTGTATTTGGTCTACCAAAATCAGGTGGACTGAGGAAACAACAGATGAATAATAATTTCTTGTGACCTTTTTATTTTATCTCATAACCCTCTTATTTCTCATGATCTTTCACATTTTCAGCCAGATTATTTTATCTAGTAACCCTCTCATGTCTCATGAGCTTTCACATATCCAGCACAGCTACACTTCTTTACTGAGAAAACTCCAAACGTCACATTTCCTATGCAGAAAGCTTGAGTTGTTGCCTCGTATAGGATCTCTTCCCTCTTCTTATCAAATTTCTCTCCTCTTTCTAATGTTCCAATTCTTCCACAATTTTCTGCTGTTGTTTCATTATTAAAAATAACTATTAATAGGGTATACTGAACTATTACTATCCACTTGTTTTATGTTCTAAATTCTATGGTTCTTTCAATTTTTGGTGTCACCTTAGTGGGTTATTCTTAAGGCGCATTCTTTATTCTTCCAAATCTATATAATAAAAATGTCATTTTGTCAATTGTTCTATGCCATAAATATGATGACTGCAAGTGGTTATAGAATGCAGGAAGCACAGGTCAACAACGCTGCTATTAATTTGTCGATCATGTTTCTAAAATAATTTCTGACGGATATTGTTGACTTCTTGTTTTTTTTTTCTCAACTTCAGTTATGATGTTCATGCTATGTTGTATGAATGAATTATTATATCCAAGTTTGTTTTGTGCCAATTAGCACAGGCAAAATTTCTCGTTCCAGCGCCAATGGAGACAGGGAACAACCTCGAGATAGAAAAACCCCACCCAACAACACCTTGTGATGATAGCAGTCACTTTCCAAGAGTCAATTTTGCTCAAGGTTGGTGAAGGTTCGGCATATGACAAGGGCTTCCACATAACTTCCAAAATCAGTGACTGCTTATCACGAGAAATGAAGGGCATTTTTATTTGAGGTCGGCAAAGATATCACAAGCTCTTGAGACTGCCACACAACTACCAGCAATAGCTACAACTTCTCATGGTCCATGAAAACTTCTCAAATAAGTTTTGAAGTCTCGCCACCTACCAAGGATTAAGATTTCTCCTCCACACAACTTTCTCATGGCCTTCAGTGCAACTTCTGGGAGTTCGCAAGATACATGCGATCCAATACCCTCTAACCTGCTTGGCATCGCCCTTCCCTAATGCAAAGGTCACTGCCCTCTTTGACTTTATTGTCACCCAAGGAACCTCCAGGTCCTCGTGATATATTCGTGGGGTTCCCTCTTCCCCTTTCCTCATCTCCTCTTTTGGTGTAAGCATTTAGGAAGCTTCTAGCGCCAACACTAGGCACAAGTAGCACATCTCAAGTGGCTGTATAGACTGAAACCTTGACCAAAACCACAGTTTGATATTTTAAACCTTGTTAGTATTAATGTCATCCATGCCTAATTTGACATTTGAACCTTTTTACAAGAAAAAGATAGTTGTGAAGACTTATATTGCATAGTCGGAGCATAGAGAAGAGAGAATCAGAAGTATGAAGAGAAGAATATTATTCTTATTTTTTCAATTTTGCTTATACATGCTTAAACAACAGACATCACTTACAAAGAAACCTCCGTACTTAGCACCTTGAATTATACATACCGAAACAACTACCACTTATTAGCCATCTCATTAACAATTTTTTGAAAAAATCGTAAAATTTTGGTAAGTAAACTTTAGCTTCTATGCAAAAAAGACAGCTTATATAAGAGCCATATATTTTATTTTTCTTTGTTGTTCATCAGAAGTATCTATCAATTAGCTAATTCACTTAAGAAACAAAGACAAACCTTTTGGAAGATCATAAGAAAAATAGACAATTGCTCCTGGAGCGAAGCCAGCGGAGTAGAAATCCTTTGATGTATCTTTAACACGTTCCTTTGGAGGAGTGGTATCTAAAGCAAAATAATCAGCAAGATTCTTTCCTCTTTTATGGACAAATATTAAATCATTTGTACGAAAAACCATAATCCAAGATAACATTCACTAATAAACTGTTTCCGTTGAACATTTCAATTTAATAAATTAAATTAGAAATCAAATTACAAAGTACAAACAACTACGGAACAATAATGGCATGCAGAAGAATCACATGCTTGTTCAAAGAGGAAGCAAAACAGATGTTTGGACAAGATTCCCTCAATTGTGTTAAAGTTATCTTAGTGAGACTAAAATCTCATTCTCAGCCAATCGACAAAGCCTAATAATTGTTTTATGTAAAAATGACTAAATTCTAAGTGGAATTAAGGTTGGGGGGGGGGGGGGGGGGGGGGGACCTATTTGAGGATGAGTATGACTCAAGCAAAGCCAAATGACATGTTCTGGCTTGCAAAAGCCAAAACCTTTTGTGTCTGTGTGATCAACAACCTTCAGAAAACAAGCATGTTCAGTCTTGTACATATGCCCAATCGATATCTCATCTAAAAATAAATATGATGAAAATTTGTTGTGTCAGAATATTAAACAATTTGATCTAACAATAATAACACGATGTGCATGAGGAAACCCTTATTCTTTTCACGTGGCACTGCAATTGTTCAGTTATATAGCTAATTAGAATAATCTTTACTTTTAAACTTTTCAAATGGATATCAGAACATGAGGTTTTGAATGTCCAAATCCTGTCAGTCGCAATATAGCATATACTTTCCTAGTTAATTTGAGTTAGCCAACATGTTAAGCTAGGACCAATCTGATCTATACTCCCAAACGTGGGGTGTTAAAAGTACAAATATACCAATTAATCTCTTCCCTAAGCATTTCAAAAAAAAATGATTAACGAGGTTGGGTAACGTCAAACCTCGGACGACCGGCCTGACCCCACGGAAATTTCCCACCGGCCGCCAGGGTAAATCGGAAGTGCTCGCGGCGGGCGGTCCAAAAGCCCAATGTCCCAGGTTCGCGTCCCATTCGGAGGAAAAATTCCTACAAAATACACCGTAGCTGGGGATCGAACCTCAGATGCCTGGGATGACAACTAGTTGCCCTTCCGCTGCACCATAGACCCGGGGGCCTTCCCTAAGCACCTCAAGCTTTTGTTATAAGTGGTTAGCTAGTTAATTTTAACTCTCCAACCATAATAGGAATGGCCAATGAATCAGGGTCTACAAGATGTTATGCATGCCTAGCTGGTCAAGTGGGAAAATACTCTGTTTTTTATCCTAAAAATTTTATTTTATACAACACCTAATTTATGCTTCAAAAATATCACTTACATATATAGAATGGTAGATCAGGATGAGCAACTGCTTTCTTCAAAAGATCCATTAAGCTCTGAAGAGTCTCCGTTGGTTGGAACTTTGCCTCAAGAATATAGTTATCTGGGAAACGAACCCTGATAACAGCCTGGAAGAAAAATTCAAAGATATTCTTAAATATATATATTCTTAATTTAATTTGCATCTCTTCCATATTTTAGTATTATGTTAGGCACTAGATAGCAGGCAATCCGCCTTGAGCCTATGATTTATAATAATATATTTTTACATAATATAATTCCGCCATGGTTAGTGCAGTCAAACTGATTTTGAATAATAAACATATAAATAATAAAATATTCGCATATTCACAAGATGTCTTTGAATCCATATGGTATTATATTAAATAATATGTAAAAAATGATACAGGATTATAATATCTTTGAGATAAGGACTGGGTAAAATTCTCTTTTATTGACATCTTCAAGAAATTCAGCAAGCACACTTTTATTTACTTGTCGAATTTCTTCAATAACTTTCTTTCTAATATATTTAAGTTCATCTTGGTTGAGAAAAGTTATTTAGAAGTGAATTTCTGCAAGATATTACATAAACAACAAAGGACAGTGGAAACAAGGTTCATTTTCTCTAAGCGGAAAAATGTTATTCAGAAGTTAAATAGCAGGTAGCTATAATTACTAGGTAATAGGAAATATGAATTACAGTTGCATGGTTCAATAAAAAAGAAAATTAAAGAACCTCAAAAGAAGAGTAAATGCAGTTGCCATTGTACCTTGGTTATTTTTGCTTTAAGGGCTGCTGCATCTGCCTCTCTCATTTTGCGCGTCTTAAGAATTTGTGATTGTGCTGTTGAGTTAGCAGAGGAATATTTATTAAAATAAGATAACACAAAAACTATCAACTGAGTAAAAATATGAGGTTGGAAACAAAAGAATTTTCTTTAGCTTGTTAACTTGATCCTGTCCCACTATTCTGTCCTATGATGTAGGAAAAATGGATAGCATACAATGGTTCTGTGAAAACTAAGAATTTAAACTAGGTTAAGCTCCAAATGCATATTACATGAACAACATTGAACACTACCTCCAATTCTATCAGACATGATCCGGTAATAATCATCTGGTGTAAATTCATAAAAGTCATCAGGTTCCTCTGCACATAGATTGATTACCAGTTAAATGCAATGTGAAAAATTGCAATCCTTGGTCAAAGATTATAATTAATGAAAGCGACTATTAAACATTAACAGAGATTTTCAGATTGTTAAAGAAGAATCTTTAATGGGCTCTTGTTGCATTCATGTACGTATAGCAACACATGGTAACAAAACAAATGCACGATAGACCTGTAGATGAAGGGGAAACTTCGTCTGGCTTTGCTGAACTGGCAGCGTTTGTAAAAACACGAATTGCATGACCAAGCTCCTTCTCCACAGCTAAAAGCTTAGCCTGAAAATATTTTATATGAATTATGCAATAGATTAAAAGTACAGTCAATCGACATCAATTGCAGTAGCAATTAGCCACCCACAGACATCAAGTAGACTCGTCCAATAAGCATCAAGATGTTTTCATTACAAAGAACACCGAAAAGCAGTTTCCTACTCCCAGACAAAGCTATTAGAGGATGTTATCCGTTTACGGCATCAATTTACCTTAATAAACACCATCCAGAAAAAAGAAGGAAAAGAAAAAAAAGAAAGCAATCAACCCTAGAAATGAGACTTTGAAATCAGACAAGGAAAGAGCGGCGATAAGAGATCGAGAGAGAGAGGAGGAGGAGACGACCTTGGCTTGCTCTGCATCCATCGAGATCGGTGCTCCTAACTGAGATGCAACACAGTCGACGGCAAAGGGTGGGTGGGTCACTAACAAAGGCAAAGGAACCTCGCGATCAGGGGCGAACGGCGTAGTTGAAGCCCACGGTCGCACGGTGAAGGATCAAGGGGGCTTTGCGAGTGGCAGCAGAGGGCGGAGGAGGGGTCTTGCGATTAACAACTGCAAGCTGAGGTAACCTCACGGTCGAGTACGAAGCAGGGATGGAGCTCCTGATTTTCGACGGAGGTCAAAGTGGGCAAAAACCAAAAAGTGTTTTGTTTTTATCACAAGTCTCCTCTTTCATTTGTTAATTGTTATAACTGAAAAAATAATACTACTAATAATAATAAATCAGATAACAATTTCTCACAGCCGTCAAAATAAATTAGGAAGCACTCGTAATGGACAGTATAAAAGTCTAAAATTCACGCCCCATACAAAATGTGTCATAATTAATTGAATCATGGACATCTAGAATAATAATTAATTACCCTGCCACTACACCATAGTTTCAAGGGCTCAATTATTATAACCTCGAGATCATCTCGGTGTAGTGGGGCCCAAGGAACGCTCAAGCAGAGGACTATTTTTCTCGGATCGGCGGGTTATCAGCCGTCATTATTATGGGGCGATTATCACTTCTGATCAGCGACCATCAAGGTCTTAATCATCGCAACACCCTGGATTACAGAATCGCGGCAACCGTTACCAGGGTGAACCATCAACCGATATTAACAGGGACGTGACGAGGATCATGGGTGCTCGTGGATGGCCGCCGCAGATATAAAAGGTAGTCCAACCCTTCCGGTAAAAGGGGCAAACATTTTCTGCTACTCATATTTCTTTTTGTTTCATATTTCTCTCCATCGAGGCACTGACTTGAGCGTTAGAGTGGGCTCCGTCGGATAACCTCCGACGTGTTCCTCTAACGCTCGTGTTGATCTCGCAGGGCGCAGAGTTCCTCCCCTCCCATCAGCGTTTGCGTGGGCTGAACCTCGATGACTGACCATTAACGTAGATTCCTTCCGGAACAGTCACAAAAGACGATTTACTTACTTCCAGTGCCCCAACTAACCTGTCATAGGATCAACACGAAGGAGATGAATCATAGGAGTTATTAGCCTAAATAGTGATTAGTACATAAAGGAGGACAAATACCTAACTTCGTTAGGATTTGACCTCCATACTTAATGGTGACAACACCTCATATGTTAATCATCCGTTCATCTTATGGGGACTTCCAGAAGATATCATGGAACCCTACCAAAAGGATATTTCAAGGATATTTCATTTTTGAATTTGGACTACTGGAAGCATAATTACTTATAGATATATTTTGATAATGATAATAAAGTTGACCTCAATAGTTGAAACATAATTACTTATAGATATATTTTGATAATGACAAAAAAGTTGAGCTCAATGGTTGTTTTGGTAATCTATAATTATAAAAATACTGGATTTTTAATTAAAGTTACCATCTTTTTAGATTTATACAATTTTTTAAACATTAGTGTATGACTTGTATAAAATTTAAACGAAGTAAATAGAAATAGCAAAAGATAACATAGAATTTATTTAAATCTATAGTGATTATTTATACTAAAAGATGATAGAAAGCAGACAAAAGGGATTTTTTTTTTAAAACATATTGGTCGAGGTGATCAATATCTTGTTTGATGATCTATCACGAGATAGATGTTCCTTCATCTTCAAGGTTTTCCCCCTTAACAATAGAGCTATGGATGATACAGAGATGAGGATGTTCATGGTGAGCTTTGAATGATATTTGCATTTGACATTGATAATGCCCAAGTTATTGTACTTTTGGTAGATGTTATTGATGTCGCGAAAGTGCTAGAGTATCTTGCCGATCTAAGTGGGCATATTGGATGATCCCGGCCTTGCCTACAGGTAGGGGCATAGGCCGGGCCCGCAGGCCAGCTTGACGCCACGAAGCCTGGTAGACAGGTCAACCACCCTATCAGTGAATAGGGCCTCGCGCCCGGAGGCCCCTCCAAAGGGAAGAAGGGGGGGGGGGGGGGGGGGGGGGGGGGACGGGCCCACCAGATCACCTGAAAAGGCAGATGGACCACCTCTTAGCCTACTGACCCTGTCAAGGGCCTAGTCACTCACACTAGTTCACCCCGACCCAGAGTAGAGGTTAGCACCCTCGGCAAGGTCAAGTCTCGTGATAACCCCCGACCTAGGGCGTACCCTGCGCTCCCTTCGCTCTCCCTGCCAGTCGGGCGCGTGGCGGCCCACACCCCTGGTCTTTACCCGACTCGGTCCCCGGCACACGGACCTACTAGTCGGCGCTCGGGGTACGGGCTGTCCAGCCCGCATACCCCCTCACATCCTTACATCTGGGGTACGGCCCTGTCGACGGGGTTCCTCACGCTTCACCTACCTCTGACATCCCCACGCGGCCATCCCGCGCCTCCAGTACTCTCGTACTGCGCACCCAGTACTCACGTACTACTGGAGCACCCCCGCGCCATGTCGCGCCTCTCCTTTGTGCTCCATGCGGGCTGACAGTCATCATACCCCGTTCCCACCTGTGCGGACGAGGGTTGTTAGCTCTCCCCGGTTATAAAAGTTCGGCATTCCCCCTACCACAGGCACGCGCACGCAAGTTCTCGCATCCCTTGCCTCGTTTCAATTCAGTTTCCCCTCACTTGCCCTCGGAGACTGACTTGATCATTGGAGTGCCTGACCGGGGATTTTCCCCGGCGGGCCCACTGACGGTCTCTGTTTTGCAGGGGCGGGGCAAGGCGCGGCCGACGACCGGCCACCTCATCGGCTCGTGGCTCCTGGGAGGCCCGTCCGGCCCGTTGGACTGCCACCCCACTTCGCGATAGGATTAAATTTGGCGCTAGAAGGAGGGACACCAGCAGCCTGATCGGAAGTGGAAATGGGAGATCCGTATGGGTTTTGGCGGTCAGTGTTCCCTGAGAATACGAGCCCTTCTTCATCTGTTTCCATAAGAGTCATCAATGCACTAGAGGCCTTGTGGCGAATCCCTTTAGGGCGCACTTGACCCGTTCTTCCCCTAGCAAGGTGGATAAGGGAAAGGATGTATGCTATGTTTTCCTCGCATCTAGTATCTGGCCTTCTGAATGTACCTCATATACGCTATGCATCTCTATGGTTCGGCCTTCTGGATATGACTCACCCGTGCACCGTGTATTCGGGAATCCGGATATATTCTATATATACACTCGCCGCGTGTCTGAAAATTGGGTCTTCTGGATATCTCTCATATATTTTGTGCGCCCTTCCGGAACGTTTTTCTGAAAGAACAGTCGTTGCTGCATTACCCTCGACGAGGCTCTCAGACAGCGCGTGGCGGCCCACGCTCCCTGGGATGCCCTCGACCGGGAAGCCTCGGCGAGGCTCTCAGGCGGCGCGTGGCGGCCCACGCTCCCTGGGATGCCCTCGACCGGGAAGCCTCGGCGAGGCTCTCAGGCGGCGCGTGGCGGCCCACGCTCCCTGGGGTGCCCTCGATCGGGAAGCCTCGGCGAGGCTCTCAGGCGGTGCGTGTCGGCCCACGCTCCCTGGGATGCCCTCGACCGGGAAGCCTCGGCGAGGCTCTAAGCGGCGCGTGGCGGCCCACGCTCCCTGGGATGCCCTCGACCGCGAGGCCTCGGCTCAAGCAAGCCTTTCCCTCGGATCGGCTCTCGGTCTGACGCATGGTGGACCATGCTGCCCGAGAGACCACCGACCGAGTGGTCTTCTTCTTGCTTCACGCAAGTCTTTCCCTCGGATCGGCTCTCGGTCTGACGCATAGTGGACCATGCTGCCCGAGAGACCACCGACCGAGTGGTCTTCTTCTTGCTTCACGCAAGCCTTTCCCTCGGATCGGCTCTCGGTCTGACGCATGGTGGACCATGCTGCCCGAGAGACCACCGACCGAGTGGCCTTCTTCTTGCTTCACGCAAGCCTTCCCCTCGGATCGACTCTCAGTCTAACGCATGATGGACCATGATGCCCGAGAGACCACCGACCGAGTGGCCTTCTTCTGGCCCTACACGAGTCCTTCCCTCGAGCTCCTCAAACAGGAAGCCTCAAGCTCCTCGGGTTACATCCCCGAAGCAGCCCCTAAATCAAGGAGGTGGGCCTCCACCCGGCGCACCGCCTCAAGCGCGCGGATAGGCCGGAGACGACTAAACCCCCGTAAGCCACAGCTGAGCACACCCCACCCAGCTCTCGAATAGATCCAGGGGCTAGCCCCAGCTCGCGACGCCTCTCGAGTTCACTCAAGCCAAAGGTGCTGAGAGGGCACCGTCCATGTCTGAAAGCCCGAGTGGTTAAAACGCCACGACTCTAGCCTAGAAGGCACCGCCTCCCCTACCAGGAAAAGGCGGTCGGTCCCGCCATCGCCCTAACAGCCATTAAGCGAATGCAAAGAAAAAGGAGAGGGCAATGAAAAGGGGGAAAAGCAACATCCATAGCAAGCCGTTTTGGCCATCGCCTACATCAGACAGCAAAAAGGGGCGGATCCACAACTATGGAATGGGCGTCGAGGGTTGTGACGAGACTACACCTGGCGCTTTGACGCGCCCCTCATGAGCCGCCGGCGCCTGGGCCCTCTGTGCCTCAGGGCATTCGCGCCTATGCAAGAGATCGCTTGGCAGGCCGCCAATTCCTCCTCCTTGGCCTTCAAGGCCATGAGCACATGGCGACCGACTGATTGGCCTCCAGAAGATCTGCTTGGGTCTTGGCCAACTCGGAAATCGCTTGAAATTCCCGAGCACGGGTCTGGCGCTCACTTCGCTCCAGATGCGCTAGCTGTTGACGCAATTGAGCCTCCGAGGCTCAAGCTGCGCTCAGCTCTGTCAAGAGATCTCGAAGGCGCGCCTCGGCATGGGCAGCCTATCCCCGTAGGGCCGCGTTCTCAGAGCGCAGGGCATTACAGGCTTCATCACTTGGCGGGGGCCAGGCGCACCGAAGCTGAGCTTCCAGCACCTCCCGATGGGACTCTAACTGGCGAAGGGATCGGTTCTGGGTAGCGAAGGAAACACCCATGTCATACAAGGCCCCGGTCAACTGCAAAAGAAGCTCAGGGTTGATTAGGAAGAAATCGACCAAGCAAAAGCTATCCGAGAAGCATACCCGACAGGCATCCGCGACTAAGCCATCAATGCGGGCGATAGGATCTTGATGGTCGAAGGACCAAAGGCCTTGGTACACGTGGTCGCTTAGGGGAGCATGTAGGTGAACCACCCTAGCCGAGCCCATTGGGTCAGGATCCGAGAACTCAAAAGCAACTGAGGGATCCGCTCGTGAAGGGAGAATAAGATGTATCGGGCGAAGAACCAAGGCCCGGTCAGAAGAAGGGGCAGGAGATACGCCCCCGAGCAAGCTAGCGGAAGTAAGGGGAACGGAGGAGTGATCGTGCCCCAGGACTGCAGGGACAGGGGCACGCGGGGGGGATGTAGAGGGAGCAGGAGACGCAGGCGGAAAGGCAAGTTGAGATGTGCCCTCCGGCGCGCTGGAAGGAGCCGGGGGAGGTGAAGGAGGTGTGGGTAGGGTATCCCCAGCATCGAAGGGTGCCAAGACAACCGATTCTGTCACCGACAGAGAAGGTGGACTCGCCGCGGCAGGAGGAGAGGAAATCTCCCGAGGAGAAGCCGGTGCGGCGCCGGAAGTAGACAAGCAGTCATGAGAAGAGTCCAGGAGACGACCGGGTCCCCTGGCGGAAGGATCGAAGGGCAAAATCTCAATATCAGAGTCCAGCGCCTCCTCCTCTAACACCTCGTCTTTGTCTGCGGAGGAGGCGGCGGTAGGGTTTGGCGCGGGGGAAGGAGATGCCGGGGTGACTGGCGGAGTGGTATCCAAGGGAACAGGGATAGGCTCCGAAAGTAGGGCGGCCACTGATGCCCTATATCTGGCCGACCTCTCTTTAGCCTCCGCCATGATAAAGCCGCGCAACATCCTGTAGGGAGCGCTGAGACACCAAGGGAGCCGGGAGGAAGACGAAAGGGTACAAGGGAAAGACAGAGGCAGTAATCGCCGGAGCCTATATAGGGGAGAGAAGTCAATCACAGCCGTTGGTGGAAGGGTCATGGGCGATAGCCCATCCTACGGCTGAACACAAAGGCAGGGGCAGGGAATACGAAAAGACAGCGAAGGATCGGGCCGCTGCCCAAGGCAGGAAGGCGACAAGTTGACGCCTTAAAGATTCATGATCATGGGACACGTGGCCATGAATAAATTGGACGCCCGAAAAATTAGATAAAACGATGGTTAACCTGACGTAACGAGCAAAAAGAAAATAAGGGAACCTACAACCTATCACAGGCTCAGCTCCCGCTAATCCCTTGGCTCGAGCCCCGGGCGGACGCGTGGCGACCCACGCTCCTTGGGTCTTACTCAGCCAAGAGGCCACACTTATCACGGGCTCAGCTCCCGCTAATCCCTTGGCTCGAGCCCCGGGCGGACGCGTGGCGGCCCACGCTCCTCGGGTCTTACTCGGCCAAGAGGCCACACTTATCACGGGCTCAGCTCCCGCTAATCCCTTGGCTCGAGCCCCGGGCGGACGCGTGGCGGCCCACGCTCCTCGGGTCTTACTCAGCCAAGAGGCCACACTTATCACGGGCTCAGCTCCTGCTAATCCCTTGGCTCGAGCCCCGGGCGGACGCGTGGCGACCCACGCTCCTCGGGTCTTACTCGGCCAAGAGGCCACACTTATCACGGGCTCAGCTCCCGCTAATCCCTTGGCTCGAGCCCCAAGCGGACGCGTGGCGGCCCACGCTCTCCAGGTCTTGCTCGGCCAAGAGGCCAAATCTATCACGGGCTCAGCTCCCGCTATTCCCTTGGCTCGAGCCCCGAGCGGACGTGTGGCGACCCACGCTCCCTGGGTCCTACTCTGCCAAGAGGCCCAAACCTCCGCAAACTGCCTACCCCTAAGGTTCTCTGCCATAAGTCCTGATCGGAGGAACAGATTTTGTGCAAAGACACAAGTCAAGATCCCGCGCGGACCAGAGACTCCTGCAAACAAGAAAGGGGACGTCCGTCCCCGAGCGGGAATAAGGCTCACCGATAAGTGGCGTGTCCGGCTCCCCCCATACATCCATCACAATCAAAAGGGAACACGACTTAAGCAAGTAAGAGGAAAAAACGTCTTAAGCGCTTTACAAAAGCCAGAGTAGGAAGCCCCTCGGGAGCAGAGAAACGAAAAATACAGAAATACCCGCTTCACTTGAAAAGCTGGTCGGTCACGGAAGGCAAACCCTAACATAAGTCTGGGAGCGAAATTGCGTCGGGGGGCATATCAGAAGATAAATGCCCGTCGAGCCTGAGCTGCCGGAGTATGTTAAGGTCGTATTGCATCATCACATCCAGGAACTGTCGGGAAATCTCGGCAGCATGAGTCGGATCGTTCAAGCACGCCAAGCGGTGGTCCTCTAACCGACCTGCTTCGGCCTCTTTGTAAGCACGCAGCTCCGCTAACTCAGCCTGCATGGTAGCCCATGACGCCTGCCATTCGCGGAGCTCCCCTAGTTCCACCTGAGTCGCCTCCCAAGTCGGACGGAGGTCCCGTAAATCCTGAAGTTGATTCCTAAGCGAAGCCGTATTTCGCTTCTCAGCTGCTAATCGCGCCCGGAGGGGCGAGATCTCTTATTGGCCCAGTGAAGATATGACTTGGCTCGCTGGAGCTCCGCCTCTAACTCGCCTTTGCACTTGCGATCATGGAGATGGGCTTGTTCAACCTGGATCACCCGTTCTTGCGCACGGACCACCTCAGCATCGGCAGCGGCAATCTGAGCTTTGGCAATCCCCAGCTCCTCTTGGGCCTAGTGCAACGCATCCTGAAGGCCGATAACCTCCGCCCTCAGGTCGTTCAATGTATCATCTTCTGAAAGCAGCTGGGTATGTCGAAGCCGAGCCTCAAGGTCTGTTGCATGCCTCTCAGCGCGATTGCGAGCCCTGTCATGAGTCAACATGGCTACACTCAGGCTGTAGCTCTGGGCCCACGACTGTAAAAGATTCGGGAACTGGTCAGCCAGAGAAAGAAGGAGACACACCTTAACCCACGGATACGTACCTGGGTAGCTAAAGCCATGAAGTCATCCGCCCCGACAGCGGGACTCACCGAACCACTAGCCCGTAAGCTGGCCACAAGCCTATCGGAAAGCGGACCGCACAGCCGGACATCCCTGGACCGCCCGGGGGCGGTGTCGCCCGGCGAAGCCATACGGAGACGCCAATCCGATAGCGAGAGCGACAGCATATGCAGCAAGTCTGCGCTAGCTGGCCCCTCCTGACAAGGTGGGGATGCCTCCCTCGAAGGCAACACCGTCAGCGCCATTGGTGGCACAACAGGGGGGAGTGGCGGTAGCGTCGGAAGGGAGACAGTCGACGCTTCACCCCTCCGTCTCTTGATAGGCCGATTGGAGGAAGCTTCCAAGGGGACGGCTGGAGCAGGCCTCAAGCTAGCACCCTCAGGTCGTCGCAAGGAATGGCTCAGGGGCCGAGTATCCTCTGAGCCCGAATGAAGAATCTCTTTTTCCTCGGAGGAGGCTGAAGAAGGGGAAGGGATAGAGGAGTTTCTTGTTCAGTCAGCAGGGCGGAGCGCCACTCCTGCACGACCTTCCGCTCCGCGACCTTCGCCCGTTCCTCTCTCATCACTGTTCGGAGACGGGCCTCCATTTCCGTAGAATGCCCCAAGCCAAAACCCCCCTCGGGAGCTGCGGGGTACATCATCTCAGCTGGCCAGTAGGCAGAAGTCAGGAAATAGCAAAGGTTGAGTATCAAGGAGAAACCACTTACATAAAGAGGTGGGGCGGATGAAAGGCGCTGGACTAAGGCCGAACGCGGATAAGATATTCTCGGCCAAGAGCGGCCCGACTGGGTAGTGTTTGTCCTTGAACAAGGAAAGGGCACGCTCGAAGGGATAAAACTTTCGGGGATCCGTGTGATGAGAAGGCGGTTGAGGAAAATACCGCCGGAAGTTAGACGACCAAGACGGGAAAGCCACGGGGCAGATAAAAAGAAACCTCTCCTTCCAACCCCTGCTGGCGGAAGGAAGAGTAGAAAGGAAGGAAGTCCCCGAGCGAGCTTGGAAAACAAACTCGCCCCACTCCTGTTTTTTCAGATAGAAAAAATGATGGAACAGTTCGGCGGGAGAAGAACAACGGTACAACAGGAAGAGGATGATGAACCCACAGAGGAGGCGGATGGAATTGGGGGTCAGTTGGGACAGATTGATGCGGAGATAGCAGCACACTGAGGCAATGGAAGGATGAATGGGGAAGCGCAGGCCCGCTTGCAGGTGATCCCTCGAAATAGTGATGTAGTACCTCGGCGATGTGGCTGGTTGGTCCGAGGGAGAGGGCAACTGAAGGTCGTGATCTGCCGGAATGTGAAACTCCGCCCTAATATCCTCAAGGTCGCCGCGGGTAAGAACGGACCTCGTTGTGACATACCAGGGGTGAGGGTCGCGAGACGAAGAATCCATGGGGACCCGAAGAAGGTAGAAGGGATTAGTAGAATTTCCGGCATTTACTTCGTATATTCACCGAAGTCATAGATAGATAATTACCGAAGTAGACGCACGTGAAGTAAAAAAGGGATTATTTTACTTCGCCATATAACCGAAGTCATATCCATGAAATTAGCGAAGTCTTTTACCGGTTCAAAGAGGCAATCCGGTTCAGATTTAGACCGATTCTGAAGTAAAAAACTTGTCTTTTACTTCGTTGGTTTTGTAAAGTGTCGAAGTAATCGATGATATAAAACTTTACAGTTTAAAGTAATTGTCGAAGTAAAAAAATATTTGTTGCTTTAGTAGTTTTGTAATGCGACGAAGTAATAGATGATATATAACTTCACAGTTTACATTAATTATCGAAGCAAATATATTTTATAACTTCGCTAGTATTTATATTTATCGAAGTATATAGTATTATGTTACTTCATCATATACGTTTATTGGCACAGTAATCGATTTCAAAGACTTCATTATTTTATATGATACAAAGGCAATAGATTTGTAACAACTTCACAATTATTAAATTGTGATGAAGTAAATATATTTTTTAACTTCATCACAATTCAAATGGATGAAGTATTTTATTTTTGATTACTTCACCATTAAATTTTATTATCGAAGTAAATAATCATATTTTATTACAATATAATTTTAGTTTAATGAAGTAAATGTCAATTACCACCGCACTAATTTAATAAAAGAGTGAAGTAAAAATTATTTTTACTTCATTAAAATTAAACAATTATCCATTCAAAATGATAAATATATATCAACGAATCCATCAATGCACAAGTACATATCCACAAATCCACAAGTATATATAACCAAAATATATATCCATAAGTATATCCAAAATCCATAATGAAAGATCAAAATATGTATCCTAAGTACACCACCAATTTAGACACCTACATATGAGTAGACAAATTCACTCCATTCACTTCTAACATCATCATATTCGGATTGTTGATAATATTAACCCTTGATTATTCCTGCAAACTTTTAACCAAAAATACAAAATGCATTAGATTCATCCAACTGTAATAGTTTATCTCAATTATAAACCAAAGCATATAATACAAAAAAATATTACCATCCTCTCCAACTGTGGATTTTCACATTCTACTATCTCTTTCATGTATCTCATCACACAATATCCATATTCAATTGAACCACTTTGTTTTAGATTACCCTATAATGAAATATAAAAGGTAATATAATGGTCACAATCAAGTAATAAGAACCACCCATTCATATTTTCATACATAAGCACAATACATACCGTTAATTGTTTAAAACCTGGTCTTTTAGAGATACCCTTTGAGGCATTATACATCTTGACCCCGCTACATTTTAAAAAGTAAAAAAATTATTTTTTTCCATATTTATAAGTGAATGCATTAGAAATCAACATAATCTACTACTTACTTGGTCACTATAGTTTTCCATGCATCATCGCGATTTTTGTTTGACACGGAGTCCAATAAATATATCATATCTTTATCTTCATTGACGATAGTCAAAATCCAATGGTACCTGGAAAAATGAAAATATAGCATTGACTAGTATGTAGTAAAAATTAATAAATAGCTAAAATATTACCCAGTGTTATATGGGATGAGGCAAATGCTATCTCTACACATTGCTTTTAAGTGATCAGCAATATTTTGTGATAAGTTACGACCATCTTTGCCAAGTGGACATGTAGGTATGTAGTCGGGATCCATAAATGAAATATAATCAGCTCTGTCTTCGTCCCTCAAATATTTGTAGAGATAACTGCACTTAAATATTATATAACTCAGTTAGAAATATTTCAAGATATAGACAAGTTCCAAAAAAATATAAATATGCAAACAAACATTGTATGTGAGACATAACATACCCCATATAAATCAAAATTTATCTGGCACCTATCTCTCTCATCTCCATAAAGCATAGGATATCTTCTCTTAGCAATCGTATGCTTTTAGGACGTCCAAACATAGCATCTTCAAACTTAATGTATATGGTCTCCGATTCATTCATCAATCTAACAACATGAGAATAAATATACTTGCATGCCATAGGTAATGTTTTCTCAATATCCTTGAACTTGTCGCGCTGATCAGGAACATCCGACAGAGCAAATGGTTGAGGTTTCCCCTTTTTCTACAATTTAAAACATTCATATAAGTATTCCAAACTAAATCATTGTCCAAACAACGTATATAATATTTGCAAACACAAAATTTAAACTACCTTTATCGTTGGAAAAATTACCAACTCTTTCGGCCAACCAACTACAACTCCAATTGCATCATTGATGATTTTCGGCCAACCAACTACAACTCCTGATGCAGCTCTACCACCCATGAAGGCGAGATAACGCATGATCATTTTTGTGCTTTCTGTTTTACCTGCTCCACTTTCCCCGCTTACTAAAATTGATTGACTTATTCCCTCATTTCTCATCAATCTGTAATACACATTGCACATTGAAGATAGTGAAATTTGTGAATACAAGACTAAGCATAAAGAAAAGAAATTACTGGTAGGCAGTATCCGCAACAGCAAAAGGATGGGGACTTAATTCGCCAAAAGCTGCCCCTTTATATTGTTCCATCATATATCGATCGTATAGATGAGGCAAACGTCGGAAGGGGTTGACAGCAATCAAAATATTTCCAGTGTAAGTCTGTTCACATAACTTCATCAATCAGCTGTTTGTGCAATCTGAGATCCACAAGAAAATAATCCTACAATATGGAACAACTTTGAAAAGAATGTGAAAGAGATATTGTTATAGTAAAAGAATTAGATATTCATAAATTATGGATAAGGGAACCAGCTGTTTACGCCATATAGGATATTGCTAAGGAACTAGAATCTCAGTTTCATTAACATTTACTTACATAAATTTCATTAATGTCGTATCTAGCTCTCAAGTTTTGTAGCACGCCTGGTTCGTGCAAATAAGCAAGTTTGGTCATGTCATCTACTCCACTAGGTGAAGCTTCAGGATCCTTAGCGTGGACATCAGAAATCTTAGCAGTCACCTGCATTGCAACAAGTGGTCATATTAAAGAAAGACACATATATTAACTCATGGAATTAAATACTATGGGTGCACTATCTCATGGTAGATACTAGGAAGAAAATCTTTAAATTGCTGAACACGCAGAAGATGCCATCCAACCATTTAAGTTTCAGAAGCATCTTCCATATGAGAGACAAATCAAACATCAGAATTGCTTACAAAGACTTGCTAACTTCCATGGCATACATTCCAAAACAAAATGCAGTTTAACAGTGAATGAAGTGCTCACCGTTCTCCCAGTGCTACAGCTGATCTTAATCTCACTGCCCTTGACCTCCAAGACTTCTCCATCTATCCAAGCGAAATCAGGATCCTCAACCCAGACTTGTGAACCTACTGCAACACTGAATTTTCTTGCCTGTAACGGAAATTTATCGACATTGGGTCAAGAACAAATCGCCTTATTTCAATGCATGCGCAGAAATGACCCAATAAAGCTAGAACGACAGGAACTGATTGGTAGAATTAAAAACATTTTTATGTTACTTTTAAAAAAACAAACTATTCTTTATAATCAAGGTTAAGTGTAATAGTCTAGATGCTCATTAGGCATGCTAAATAAATGGTGTGACAGCTAAAAAAGAAAACTAATGCAAGTGTTAAATTCTTTATCAAATTGTAATTTCATACTCGTTTAATTGTTTTTGAAACTTAGGCTAGATTCATAAGTAGTCAGGCTAGATTTGGGAATTAACCTTACATTTAATAACTAAAATCTTTTACAATTCCTTTTTTAGCATATGCAATTCAATAAATATCTTTTTTCTCAAGATTTAAGAAACAAGTGTCATACGATTTCAAAATTTCTTCCTCGAAATTCTGATAGTCAATTTAACATATGAGCTCGAGGTAAAAAAAGAACTCAATCGTCTGTATAAACAAGAAGAATATGGAGCCAACTTGACTAAAGAAGCTGTAAAAAAAGAAAACCAACTTGAAGCACAATCGTCTGTACCAATCTAATTCCTTAACTTAAAAAAAAACAAGATACGAGTATAAACAAGAAGAATAAAACATATATGGAGCAGAGAAAGATATGGAGCCAGATTTTACCGTCCAGCAAAACCCTAGCAGAGCAGAGATGGGAATCGTCGAAAGCAACCTAGGTCGCCGAAGCAGAGCATAGCAGAGAAGAGCAGGGCAGAGAAACTTAGGTCGCCGATCGCTTAGAGATAGAGAACCTTAGGTCGCCGATCGCTTGGAGATGGAGAAACTTAGGTCGCCGATCGCTTGGAGATGGAGTGACGCGCGCGGCAGAAACTTAGGTCGAAGCGGGAGAAGCAAAAGCCGCGAAGCGATCGGCGCGGCTAATATAATTTAGGTTAAGTGCGGTAGAAAAGTAGGGAAGAAAATATTACGGGATTTAGCCATGCGGAGCGGGAGAAATTTAGCGCCAAGCGAAATAGGGGATTAGCTTGGGAGCGGGAGAAAATTAGGAATATTAACTGCGGAGCGAGAGAAAAACCGGTTCAGATTTTATTTTATTTAATCGGTTCAATTTTATTACTTCGCCAATTAAAATTATAAATTTTATTGTAAACTGTATTACTTCATTAAATACAAATTGCGAAGTAATAATTATTAAAAATTTTAGAAAAAGTCTATTTTTTTTATTCTATGAAGTCTAAAACTATATTTACTACGTCAATTTTATTATCGAAGTTTATTAAAATATATTACTTCATCATTAAATATCGCCGAAGTAATTATCGCCGAAGTAAATGCCGAAAATTCTAATATCGTGATCTGCCGGAATGTGAAACTCCGCCCTAATATCCTCAAGGTCGCCGCGGGTAAGAACGGACTCGTTGTGACATACCAGGGGTGAGGGTCGCGAGACGAAGAATCCATGGGGACCCGAAGAAGGTAGAAGGACCAATCTGCGAAAGAAAGCATCGGGCAGTAACGACAACCCTAGCCGGAAAGAAGAAGACAATACGCCGGAGCGAAAGACGAACGGACTTTATGCAGCTATATAGGATGGCAGGGCTGCCTAGTGGTGGGCCAAGGTGGAGGCGGCGGGCAGCAGTAGCCGCAGGGGCAGGCCCAGTGGGGCCCAAGAAGCAGAGCGCCCTGCGCCCAACCTCGTTCCTCGGGGATTGGAGAAACTACCTCGGCGATTGGAGAAGGAAGAGGGACAAGACACGTGGAATCCTCCCCATATGTGAGCGGCAGTGACGAGAAGTCCTCAGTCGCTTAGGGATACAGAATCGTCAGTAGTGAATAAGAAGACAGTGTGTTTTCATCGGCCGACGGGGATTCCTAGGCCTTGACAAGCCCGCAGAGAAGTCCCCAGACGAGACCTGGATCCCCTCGGCGCGCCAGGCTTTCGTGAAATGAAGATGGTCCAGTCAGTCGGACTCGCCGCCTCCTTTGACTAGACTCGAGGGGGACGCTTATGATCTTGGCCTTGCCTACGGGTAGGGGCATAGGCTGGGCCCGCAGGCCAGCCTGGCGTGATCACGAAGGCCTGGTAGACAGGTCAACCACCCTATCAACGAATAGGGCCTCGCGCCCGGAGGCCCCTCCAAAGGGAAGAAGGGGGGGGGGGACGGGCCCACCAGATCACCTGAAAAGGCGGATGGACCACCTCTTAGCCTACCGACCCTGTCAAGGGCTTAGTCACTCACACTAGTTCACCCCGACCCAGAGTAGAGGTTAGCACCCTCGGTAAGGTCAAGTCTCGTGATAACCCCCGACCTAGGGCGTACCCTGTGCTCCCTTCGCTCTCCCTACTAGTCGGGCGCGTGGCGGCCCACGCCCCTGGTCTTTACCCGACTCGGTCCCGGCACACGGACCTACTAGTCGGCGCTCGGGGTACGGGCTGTCCAGCCCGCATACCCCCTCACATCCTTACTTCCGGGGTACGACCCTGTCGATGGGGTTCCTCACGCTTCACCTACCTCTGACATCCCCACGCGGCCATCCCACGCCTCCAGTACTCTCGTACTACGCACCCAGTACTCACGTACTACCAGAGCACCCCGCGCCATGTCGTGCCTCTCCTTTGTGCTCCATGCGGGCTGACAGTCATCATACCCCGTTCCCACCTGTGCGGACGAGGGTTGTCAGCTCTCCCGGTTATAAAAGTTCGGCACTCCCTCTACCGCAGGTACGCGTGCGCGAGTTCTCGCATCCCTTGCCTCGTTTCAATTCAGTTTCCCCTCACCTGCCCTCGGAGACTGACTTGATCGTCGGAGTGCCTGACCGGGGATTTTTCCCGGCGGGCCCACTGACGGTCTCTGTTTTGCAGGGGCGGGGCAAGGCGCGGCCGATGACCGGCCACCTCATCGGCTCGTGGCTCCCGGGAGGCCCGTCCGGCCCATTGGACTGCCACCCCACTTCGCGACAGGATCACTGGACATTGAGCGACTTACAAGTGTTGTAGAGCGAGGAATAGAAATTTACAGGCCGCCCTAGCTAGCTATCCTTGATCTCAACAATATAGTAACTCCACCGTGATAAGTTGAAATATGATGTTGAGCATTTATCATATGGAAGCGCACCAATGTAGTAAGTATATAATGTAACAAATTATCAATTATAAAGGTTAACAAATTGAATATCTTAATTGATTAATACCATATAACATTTTAAAGAAAAATCCAGATTATAATTTATTTATTTTTAAATTTATAATAATATATTAATTTTAGCATCAAATCTACTACAAGATATCTAATTTAATTATTTCATTTTTGTAGATTAGTGTCTTAATACTATGCAACAAAAAATTGAAAACTTAATACTAAAATGAAAATATTGTACTAAACTTATAAAAATGTACAAAGAGTGTATTTTTTAATTTTTTTATAATTTTAAATTTTAGTTCGGATTCAAAAGAATTCGATACGGGTTTTTATGGATCCGTTATCATCCATTTGTCTTCCGTGCAAGTGATCATCCGGTCGCCACCTGTCGTTTCGTGATTTCGTGCTAAACACTAAACAACGAACCTGGTTCCCACTGCCTTCGTCTCCTCTCCGATTTGATGTCCGATCTCCTCCGATTCTTGCTCCCAGATCTCGTCGGTGATCCTCCCCGCCTCAATCCATCGACGAAGGTCGACTCCCGTTTGTGCTCGGCGAGACCTCTTGGTGGTAATGCCGGACCGCTCGGATTACGACTCCTCCCCCAAGTCACAGTCGAGCTCCAGTGGCGAGGAGGTGAGGCCGCTCCCCGATCCAGGGTCGCCCAGCAACGCCCAGCAGTCCTCCGACGAGAGCGGCAGCAGCGACGGCGTGCTTGTGGATCTCCCGGGACAAACAGATCAGGTGCCCGCTTTGGATCTTTCTGGGTTTTCTTTGTTCCTTCCCTCCCCTTTCTTTTTTGCGGTTAGAGGTGGTGTCTTTGAACGATTAGGATTGGTTGTGGATTCTGACGGGGTTGCGACGCAGGATTCCAGGAGTGTGCGAGGGGATCCCGACACTGGCATCCTGGTAAATATAGATGGATCGATGCAGGAGTCCACCGATGAATCCGGTAGGGAGGAGGCGTTCGAGGATGCGTCGGATAACCTTAGCAGCACGGCGTCTTCCCGGAGTGTTGGGCTGGAGGAGTCCATGGCTGTGATCGAGATTGGGGAGCGCTCTGGTAATAGATTGGTGGATGAGGAGCTTGCTAGGGTTCAGGCTCATCTAGAGGAAACCATTGCTGAGTGCCGAAAGTATAAGGTAGGGCGCTTGCCTTTCTGCCTGCGTAATTTAGTTGAGCTCTCGCGAAGAGGAAACTGAAAAGCTAATTTTTTTGACTCAGGAGGAAAGAGAGACTTTTGGCAAGGAGATTAGTAGCGTTCGGCAAAATCTTCAGGACATCGTTGACCAACATGCTTTGCTTGCCGCTGGCAAGAATAATGACTCAGTCGGTCTCCCTCACAATGAAGCAATTGAAAGCGATGATAGAGCATTGGCATCGCCCACACCTTTACACTCTATGTTGGATGGTTGTTCCAAGTTGTTGGCTGATTTGAAAACCATTCTAGGCGAGAGGATAGATTCTGAGAGTAAAATAAGGGAGCTCCATGCTGCTCTGAATGCAAAAGACCAAGAAATTGAGGATCTCAATGTCAAAATTTCAGAATCTTCTGTTTCTCGTGATATCGTTATTTCTTATTTGAATTCATTCAAGGAAACACGGTTAAAGACTGTTGAAGAGTCAACCAACCTTGTCACCAAAAGGTTGCTTGATTCTCTGGGACCGGTAGTTGGCCAAGATGCATCTGCTGAAGATTCTTCAATTGATAGTCTCTCTCTTGTTGAGAAGAACACACTTCTTCTTATAGAAAAGCATTCTAAGTTCTTGTCAGAGATCCATCAATTGAAGCAGTGCTTAGCAGAATGCAAGCCTGCATTTGCAGCTATACAAGACGATGATTTGGGTAATGCTTTCAGTTTTGCTCGTGAGGAATTGTTAGAAAGCAAGAGAAATGAAGCTAATCTACTGGATAACATTAAAAAACAAGAGGAAGAGAAAAAGAAACTTTTTGAACATGTCGAGAAAATAAAAGAGAATTTGGAAACAGCTCACTTGGAGACAAACAAAACAAAGGCAGAACTTGAACAGGCAGAAAACAAGTACCTGATAACCAAAGAAAAGCTAAGTATGGCAGTCACAAAGGGGAAATCACTGGTTCAACATCGTGATGCATTGAAGCAATCCTTGGCAGAAAAGACAAGTGAGCTAGAAAAATGCATAGAGGAATTGCAACAGAAGTCTGAGGTCCTGCTTGCTACTGAAGCTAGTCATGAGGAGTTGAAGCAGTTATTGTACCAAAGGACAAATGACCTTGAGAAATGTTTGGAAGAGTTGCAAAATAAAACTATTGAACTAGAAACTGCAAAGGTAAACATTGAGGATTTGAATGCAAAGTATATCACAGTAAGTTCTCTTCAGGAGTCCCTTTCACAAAGGAGCAAGTGTCTTTTGGACATTGAAGATACTATGTCACTTACAGAACTTCCACAGGAGGTTCTATCCATGGAGACTATTGATAGAGTAAGGTGGTTCATCAACCAAAAGGCTACTGCAGATATCATTGTCTTGGAAAATAGGAAAGTTAGGGATGCTTTGTTGTCAATTGAACTACCAGAAGACGTTTCATCTAGAGAATTAGTTTACCAAATTAATTGGCTTGTGAGAGAATTCACCCGTGCACAAGATGATAATGGTCAGTTGCAAGATGAAATTAGTTCTGCCCGGATAGTCACTGCATCACAACAATCAGAAATGTTTGTAGCACACAAGGGAATCGACTGCCTTGAGTTGTGTTTTATAGAAGAAAAGCTAGAAAAAGAGATTATTCATAATGAACTCAAAGAACTACAATGCCAATATGATGATGTGATTCAGAGATTATCTGTGCTTTCTTCTGATAGAGATCTATTGCTCAAAGCATTATTAGAATTAGCTGAAAATACATTAGATTACCAACTTCCTGTTGATATAAGTTCAACAGTAGATAGATGTGTGATTAAGATCAGTGAAAAGATGGCATCATCTCTCACTGGAATAGAACAAATTGAAATGATGCAATGCATATTGTATTTAATAGATCAGGAATCAAAATTATATGAGCAGATTCTGGACGATGAAATGCTTGAAAAATCTGCCTCTACAAGGCTATCAGATGAGTTGACAAGGTTGTCAAATGAGGCAGCTATATTGAAACATGAGAAAGAATTGATGCAGAAAGAAATAGAGCGAGTTGAGGAAAAGAATTCTCTGCTAAGAGAAAAACTATCCATGACTGTGAAGAAAGGGAAGGGTCTAGTGCAAGAACGTGAAGGGCTTAAAACAGCTTTAGAGGAAAAAACATTTGAAATTGAGAAGCTAAAGCATGACCTGCAGCTGAAAGATGGGACTATTAATGAGTACCAAGAGCAAATCAATAATTTGTCAACTAATATTAAACATATTGAGAAACTTGAGGCAAGTATTGCTTCACTGAAGAGTGAAAGAGACCAGATCGAACAGAGCTTGCATGAGAGTAGCACCAAATTAGATACCTTAGTTACTTGTATAGAGAAAATTATTGTTCCTACAGTAACTGTTTTTGAAGGGCCTTTGGAAAAGGTGAACTGGATTGCTGAGTACATTCAACAATCAGAAATGTCAAAAAGTCATGCATGGGAGGAGCTTGACAAACTAAAAGAGGAAGCTAGTTTGCAGGCTAGGAGGCTATCTGATGCCATTGAAACTATCAAGGAATTAGAAGAAGAAAAGTCTAAAACAGACAATTACATTTCTTTGATTTTTGAAGAAAAGAATGCAATTCAACTTGGCAAAGTTTCAGTCGATCAGGAATTGAAGAAGCTTAAAGAGGAGGTTGATTTTAGTGCTCGCAAATTATCTGACGCTTATGCTACCATCAAATTACTTGAAGATGACTTGGCAAAAGCAGAAAAGGATATTTCTCAATTCCAAACAGACAGAAGTAATTTGGAAGTTAAAAGTGAACGAGAGATTTTTGAGTTAAATGTCAAGTTAACTGAATGCAGGGAAAAGTTGCTTGAGAGTCATGGAAGCATGGAGAAATATTTGGCAGAGATGAATAGTCAAGTTGGACATCTGATCATGTTTACAAAGGACAAGACTCTGTTATCTATAATAGCTGAAGAATCTAGCAAAAGCATTGATGGTTTCAGAAAAATGAACAATATCATTCAGAATATGCATAGCTACTTTGCTTCAAAGGGAATGCAAATGCTGACAGACTTGGAGGTATGCTTTATTTGGTTTTTGTTAAAAAATAACACTTTTAGCTCTTATGTGCGATTTTCAGGTTTCACTCTTCCTACGTTCTTTTAATCACTGCTAATCAAATTTCTGTTTTGTCAATAGTTGTAGTGAAGAAAACAAACCTGAAATGAATATGAATTCAAGTCAACTCGTATCATTCCTCTTGTATGTTAGGACTGGTAGGATGATGGCTGGATTGGCTAGAGGGGATGGATAATACTTGATTGGCATATTATGATTTCTACTCTTGCTAAAACTTAAGCAAGGTAAATCAAACAATGTTAAATCTAATAAACCAATTTACGTGATGCAGATACCTTGAGTCTTGCTCCATGTTCTATGACTTCGATGATTCACCTCTCATTACCTTTCTTCATCTTGGATCTTTCGGTAGGGGGAGAAACCTCTTACATGAGTCTTCTTACAAGAATGAAAACAAATGAAAGCTGGCTAAGATTATGAATATGACAAGAAAGATCTCAAGAATTAAAAAAATAAAAGTAAAATGCCAACATTTGCAAGCTCTTCTTGCTTCTCTTTTATGGCCTCCAAGTTATCTTCAACAGTTTTCTTGTTATGTCGCAGATTAGTCAATTGACTACCTTTCCGGTGACTATTTTTGCGATCGCCCCAACCTTTAGTGTGCCAACAGATCTTTGAGTTGACTTCACTCAACATTAGTCGATTGCTTGTTCATCACGACTTCAGTCGACTATTATTGTATTGCATAAGCGATTTCAGGCCAACCAATGGATACTTCAGTTGACTCACTGTGACTTATTTGACTAAGCTATTTTATTACGTAATCGATTTCATGGCTGTAACTTGCTTAGTTGACTCAGCTTGCCGAATTGACTAAACTTGCCGAATCGACTCAACTTGCCCAGTCGACTCAAAGGTTACTTGTATACTTTTTCTCAACCATATTTCAATGACCCTTTCACTAGGTGGACATCCCTTTATCCATGGTGATCTCACTGAAGAAAGTATACATGGAGAAACTATCGAGGATTGTTACTCAAAAATAGAGTAGTTTTAATATACAAACTAAAGAGTCTTTGTGTAGTTTGAAGCAATCCCCTGCAACATAGTTTTGAAGATTCAGTTTGGCTCTCCTTCAGTTCAATCCAGGATGAAAAGAAATGTCTGGGATCACTTAGTATTTCATTTTACCTCTTTAGTTGGGAAGCTATTCTTCTTATTGTTATGATCATAATTGGATGGCTCTAAAGGATTAATGAGTCTGAAAGCGGCTTCATTGGCACGTATAGATTAAGGATTGAGATGATCTAAGATATTTCTATGCATAGAGGTGACCTGCTCTCCCAACTGAAATATGTAGTTAATATTCTCAAGGAAATTGGTATGATGGGAACTAAGCTAGTTGATTACCCTATGGATTGCTAGTAACTTAGCGGTAAATGTTAGAGACTTACATATAAATACCACATAGTACAGGGTATAAGGTGTAACTTTACGTTGATGAAAAATAAATATAGGTAGAGAGGACTATATAGGGTATTAAACTTCAATAATTTCCCATTAGTTTTCTTCATAGATATTTTGGAATTCAAGGTACTATTGCAAGCTTTTGTTTAACATAGCCATTCTGATTTGAGTATCATCCTTAATTTATCATTAGATATCTAAAACCTGAACTATTGGTACAAGTGGGATCTAATGCCAACTCCTAGCATGCTACTATTGATTATTAATAAGAAAACCATAGAAATGATTTCTGTCTGTTATGCTTGTACTATAAACAGATATTAACTACATGATTTGTGTGGTTGTGTTACTTTTTGATGTGAAACAGACATGGGACTGACCTCCTTGATTTCTTCTGTCAGGTTTTCTCTTTGCCTGAACTTGTTAGGTATCTCTAGAATCAATAAAGTTACACTGCGTCCTGTGCGACGGTGCACAGGTTTTTTTAAAAACTTTTTTAGCTTGCAGGTAAGTCATTTAGGGTTTTATGGTTTTGGAGTTAGGTTATAATATTAAGCACAAAAAAATAAAAATAAAAATACTTTAGATGCTCACGGGGTGTGCAGCGTAAGGTGAGCGGTATATCAAAACTCTCTTTAGAATATATTAAAAATTTGTGAATCATGATATCTTTGGCTTATAGCTTCCACTTGCAATCATCTTTATACTTCATAAAGTAATTATTACATACTGATGTTGTATTGAAAGTAGTTATATTTTCATTTACTGCCAAGTTGTGAATTTATTATGAACATGATATAAAGAACAATTGCAGATATAAATTAAATTGAGTCTGATAGATGTAATTGTACTACAATGTCATATTATATATCCAGTTACCCACCTTGTCACAAGTGACATAATTCTTCCATCGGATCTAGTGAAACACTCATAGTAAAGACTGTGGACTAAAACACTTACTTTTTTTTTTCTTTTGACACAACTAACTTATTGACTAATACTATGTGACTATCAGAAATTAATCCCTCAATTTTTTTTTTCTGAAGCCATGAAGTGAAATTTACTGCTGTGAGATCTGAATGAGAATGCATTTCAGTTCAGATGTAATGTTACATGCAAAGTTGCACAAATCCACTATGTTGTAGTAGATAGGAACTTTTGCACAAAAGGAGAAAGTAAGCCATGGGTGCAGTTCCTTCCACCTTCATATTCCACAAATGAGAACTGATATTGTTAATTCTCTCTTCTTTATATTTTCAAGTTGAATATGCAGATGTGTTGAATACTATCTTTACTCTTGATTTCCTCATAACCTTCTCTAGCTTGACTTTATATCAGCCATTTTCTTGTTTCTTCTTTATGGAAATTGTGGCAACCTTGATCTTTTTGCATGATATAATTCTCACCAGGATGCACCTGCATTTGAAGAGATTCCTTTACCAGAAACTGATAGCTTCACAAAATACTGCAATGCAGTGTTTGAGGAAAAAGGTGCAATTGACAGAGAAGATGTTCGTGATTTGACTAGGATTGTAGCAGGGCTACATGCTCAAGTCGAGCTTCTTGGAAATTATTTTCGCACTTTCTTCAAAGAACTTGAAAAACACATTGCAAGTATATTGCAAGGTTTGCAAGTTACCAGAAATGAATTTGTTCATGCTCTTGAGCTTAGTGACTCCTTGAAGTTGGATACATATAAACTAGAAGCTCATAATAAGGCTCAGGCAGAAAAACTTGTTTCTTTACAGAAAGGGTCGACAATGCTATTCTCTGCTTGCAATGATGCTACACGAGAACTTGCTGAATTGAGTGATTCAGTGGACTCTTCAAGTGGCACTGTCTCTGCCTCACATAAAGAATCATTTTCAGGTGGGACTGAAGAGGATGTTGATTGTTATCAAAAAGTGGCTGATAGGTTATTATTTTCAGTTAATAAAATTAAGAGTAAGGTTCAGCAATTACTGAATGCAGAGAAAGTCTGGTTAACATCGGTAGACGATGCGAAAAACAAATTTAAAGAAGCTGAACTGATTGCTAAAACTTCAGTTGAAGAGAGGATGATCAGCCAAGAAAGAGTTTCCATATTAGAGAAAGATGTTGAAGCATTGAATGAGTTATGCAATGATTTGAAGACTAAAATTGAGAATTATCAGGCCAAAGAGGATTTGTTGAGGGACAAAGAAGAACTTTTGACAAAACAGCAGCTTGCTTTAGACAGAGGTAATTATTCATTTGTGTTCACTTTTCTGTTGAATCCTACATTTAACTTCCTATCGACCCTCATTCTTTTTGTTTCATTATCAGGAATCAGTGCCCAAGTATTATCAGAGAGTCAAATAAGTGCGCTGATGGATAAAGTAAATAAATTAGAAATTCCTTACGTTGAGTTAGGAACACTTGATGTTGGGGTTCATTTCTCAGATTCTGTTGAGAAACTCTTTTTTATAGTTGATAAAGTAAATGAGATGCAGCAAAAGACAGAAGTTTTGAGTAATGAGAAGGAAGATATGCATTTAATACTTGCTTCCCATGTCCGTGAAATCGAACTCCTAAACAAGGCAATTGAAGAAAATAATTCCCACTTTCATGAATTGGAATTAAAGAAGAATGATTTATTGGAAATAAGTGGGGATTTGGAGAGAATTATAAAGAAGTTAGGGGGATATGATGCACTACAGGATCAGAAATCTTTAAGTGGCAAACTTCTCGTAACAATGTTGGATAGATTGATAACTGCCTTAGTGTTGGAGTCTGAAAAATTAAGATCTAGAGCGCAAGAATTTGAGGCTAAATTGCAAGCAAAAGATGATTTCATTCATGAATTGTCAGATAAGGTAAAAACACTTGAAGATTCAATTCACACTCGAAGTTTGCAGCTCGAAATCACAAAAGAAAGAACTGTTTTTGAAGCAACTCCCTCAAAAATGGGTCCAGAGATATCTGAAATTGAAGATGCAGTGAGACATTCCTATCTTTCCACTCATTTCCGATTATTTAGTTATCAAAAAAATCCTATATAATTCAGTGGACTTCTAGTTCTTCAAAATACAAATACAATTTATGATGCTGGAACTTGCTGGCCCTGGTATTTACGAGGTGTCCCATCTGTAGTTAATGAATACTTGCATATAAGGTGGAGATAGCAAGTCTAAGAACCATATGGTGGCAGGCTATAGCTTGACATTGCTACAATTCAAATAATCTGGAAAACATGTTAAGACATTTTGCCATAAGATATTATTAGATTTATCTGCGTGTCATCTTGAATTTCATTTGTTTAGACAATATGACATTACAAGCAAATCAATATGGAAAAAAAGGTCTATTGGCAACTTGATAACAGATGACTTGTATTTTATGAAAATTACATGTTGGTAACATAAATTATGCTTTACCTTTCAAGGATTATTTCAAGATATTATTTTAATGTTGCTGCATTTTTGTAGGGACCACTAGGAAAAAACACCAAATTACCCATTTCAACTGCTGCTCAATTGAGAACAATGCGAAAGGGATCTGACGACCATCTTGTTCTAAACATCGATTCTGGGTCTGATCATTCAGTTGTTGCTGCAGAGTCTGATGCTAAAGGTTTGCACATTAACCTTCTGATCAGTAAAGGAATTCATCATTCGTGGTACAAATACATTACTAAATACTACTGTCTCAAACAGGTCATGTTTTCAAATCTTTGAATACTTCCGGTCTAATTCCAAGACAAGGAAAACTGATTGCAGATAGACTTGATAGTATTTGGTGAGTTCTAAATTAATATCTTAAAGTTTGATGCTGTTTTGGTATTTGCTTTCTTGATATTTTCCTCCAAAGGGCTTGTAAATCTTTTAGAAGCAAAGTCATATATTTATATGAAATAACACGATGGGCATCATATCCTCATGTGTAGTTTACATTTTAAGTAGAGCATCATTAAGACTTCAAATTATCTGATTTATTTGAACTTTTCTTTAATGTCGGTTCAAATAAAGCTTGCAAACTAATGATCTAAGCAGTTCTTAGAAATTGATCTTCAAATTTGAAGATATTTTAGTTTCCTTGACGAAGCAAACAAATTCGTTTTCAAGACATTTTTCTTCTCATGATATGGTACCTAGCACCAGCAAACTTAAGTTACCAAGAAATGACTAAAGAATATTCAACTCTGCTGGCGAGATTATCATTTCATACTAGCAAACTATTTTTGTTATCATGGAAATACCATTCAATCTGACACATGGTTTTTGCAGGGTTTCCGGGGGCAGCTTCTGATGCGCCGGCCTGGAGCAAGGCTAGGTCTCATGGCGTACATGTTCTTCATGCATCTATGGTTGCTAGGAGTCATATTATGATACGGCCAATAAATTTAGGTTACAAATTGTAAGATTAGAATGTAATATATCTCTTCATTATTCTTTTTATAGTTTATATTCTTTCTCCCTTCAATTAACTGGAACTTGAATTCAACAATTCATAAACAGACCTCCAAAGATGTAAAGTGATAAAGATTCCTTAAACACCATTGCTCCACGGAGTAATGGTTTGAATGGTGGATGACATGTGTTATAGTATCCATGAGTAGTAGGTAATTTCATTATATCGAGAGATCTGCATTAGCTTCCTTCGGCTTTAGGGAATAAAATGTATTTTGTTTTCTAACAAAAAGGTCATTTTACTCATTTGGGAGATTCAACATCTTCTATATAGTCTGATAAGAGTTTTTCCTGTTTCCTTTCCCGTGGCGTTCAGAATTTAACTTGTTGATGTACTGCCTGCTTTCCTGAACGAGTATATTGTTATGTATTTTGCAATTGTTTAATATAGGACAATTCCCCTATAAATCTTATACTTAATTCAAATTACTCTTAACTCTGTTCTTGTTCATTCAATAAGCTATTTTTTCTAAATGCCTTAGTTCTTTAAGATTTAGTCATTTCCAATTTCATTGTCTAATTCTTTTATTAAAACATTTGAGCATGCTCAATTTCTTAGTATTTGATATAGTTTTGTCTCTAAATTTTCATATGCAATCTTCTTTATTGACCAAATATTGACAAACAGTGGCATAGTCGGGATTTTCACTCAGGAAGGGTGAAGCCGACGACAGCGGTAAAGTGACAATGGTGGAGCTAACATAAATCTGCCTCAAGATTGAGTCGGAACTAGATCTGGCTCGGGTCGTAACCGGATGAACGTGTTGATTATCCGGTTATCGGGCCTGAACTGTAACTGACTCAGTTGGGAGGTCTATTTTAACCGAAACCACCGGATTCAATCTGGTTTAACTGATTTTTTTTTTTATTTTTTTTATTTTTAATGATATTTTTTTAGTGATGAAATGTGTTAAAAAGAATGGTATTATTGAATTTTAAATCTAGGTCTATAGGTAAAAAATAATGTCTTATCAACCTAAACTAGATTGATATTCATAGTTGTTAGTTGATTATTTATAACTAATTAATAGTTTTATTTTCTATATAAAAATATTATATAAAACGAAAAATTTAAGAGTAAATAATAATAATTTATAAATTATTAGTTAATTAAAAGAGTTGTTTAGTTAATTTATAATTTTTTATTTTTTTAAAAAATAATGATAATCTAACTGTGATGAATTGTGACTAATCGTGAATCGGCGGCTTAGAATCGTGAATCGCAACCGTCTTAAACGATTAAGATTAAGGGTTGATCATCCAAGAACCATCGAATTGACGATTCTGAACCGTCGAATTAACGATTTCAAACTGTGGAATCGACGATTCTGAATCGTTGAACTGTCAGTTTTGAATCTGGGTCAGATCTATGCTGGTAACAAATGATAACGTCGGCAAAACGAAAGAAATCAAGTTCGAAAACTTTAACTTAATGAAAAGGTGTTTTCTATGAAGTGACGACGTTGGCCAAGCGACGACGGCGACACTAGCGGCAAACGATGACGACGCTGGTAGCAATTAGTGTGTGGTGATAGCGACGTGGGTGACAATGACAGTGACGTACGGTGAAAGATTTTGAAAGCAAAATTAGAGTTAAGGAAAAAAAAAGAAAACGATCAAAAAAAGAAGATAAATGGAAAGAGGGAAAAAAATTTCGGGATTAGAGGAGGAAGAAAAAAAAATGGACAAGAAAAAAATTTTGACTTAAGAAAAAAAGAAAAAGGGTTGGACTGAAAGGTTTTTAATTAAATTTTTTCAGAAAAAATCTAAAAAATTTTAAAATTTATATATATTTTACTCCATCATATTGATAATTTCCACAAATTTTAGGAGAGCAGTAGCACACTCTTGACCCTATATAACTACACCCCCTTGGCAAACCCTATCCTGATCAAATTCATCAGTATCAACTATAAATTTGATATATTTTTTAAAAACGCATTAATTACAAATAGTTTTTTTTTAAAAAAAAATATTTGGCATGGTCTTGTGTACATTTACACTTGATTGCTTTCTCTTTATTTTTCTAGGTTAAATCTGATTTGCAAGTGATGGATCATGAGAAGGTCTTGATTTCCTTCAAGTTTCCATCTGTTAGAAGTCCACGGATACCGTGTGAAAATTCTTCGGCTTATCCTAAACAAAAATTGTTTTTAGAGGTGCTGCTCAAGAACGAAATCGCGTGATAAGAATAAAATATCAAGGTTGGCCACACTTGCAAGACTTAGTCACAACTTGCAAGAAGAACATTTTCCAAATACCATGTCATAGAAGCTCGACACTAAAAAGATGTGTATAGGAACAACAAAGTCTTTTTGTTGTGGTTTGCATTTTTAACGACATTGAACTATCAATAGCCATTAACAACGACTGCTATGCTACTCCTATATAATTAGTGATAAAAGGCGATTCGCTCGGTCCCAGCGTCCCAGTCAATTCGTCACAGGTTCAACACGGAGGAGATAAATCACGGGGGCTACTAGCCCGGATGCTGTGGCTAGCGCGTGGGGAGGATGGACATATTGACTTTGTCAGAATTTGACCCCCAGACCTCTTGGTGGCAACACTCACGCATTAATTATCAGTTCATTTTGTGAGGACTCTACTCCTATACAGTTGATGCCTGCAACGATGGAGCTACCCCGAGTGATTTATTGGGACTGATCGCGAACGATCGATGCCAACCCGTCGCTACTTTCCATTATCTGTCATGTTTTTTTCGCTTTCCTCATAGTAAATCCAAGTTCTTTTCTTTCTCACCTTGGTTGGGTCCAAGAGCTACAGCCCGAGTACCTGTATCAACGTGGCTCCGCCCTTGGGTGCTTGTGGGTTTCTCCTCCTTCTATATACATTTTGTGCTACGAGCTCAAATGCTTCGATTAACCGTGTCATAGTTTGCAAGCATTTGGGAATTGATGATGAGATCTTATTTGTTTTTGTTAGTTGTATACATGTGTAGGTGTGAGCGCGTACTTACATTTGTGCTTCGTAAGTAAAAAGGTGGAACCGTCACTTTAGCGGCTCCCTGATCCCGGCCCCATAAGTTTTTAGAGGAAGGCAAACCATGATTATCACTGGTATGGTGAGGTGCCTAGGGTCGAGCAGATTAAAATCAGCAGACCAGGGTTTTGTGCTTCGTGCTCGTGTGTGTGCATGCGTGAGTGTGAGAAATTTAGTTAAAAAAACAAAATTCATAATCTTAATAGAAGCAACTCTGAATCTAGGAACATCTTGAATTCTAAATGTTAAATTTTGAATATTATTATATTAAAATATTCTTTACCCATTTATGAAAAATAACTTTAAAATAATTGTAATAGTTACTTAGTATTTTTTTATGAAAAATAAATATATATGAATAGAATATGTGTCCGAGGATAATTATTCGTTTTTAAAATATCATAGTCGAGTAGCTGTCTAAGATATGAAATAATATAATGTACTCTTACGTACCAACTACCAACCTCATGAAAACGAGTCACAGCCCAACACATGATCACGAATACCATCCAGACAACCAACAGTTTGACATGCCAAGATCATCCAATCATAGGAAGTGAAAACCCTAGAACTGCTGATAGCCAACCATAAGAAATGATAACCTTGGAACTACTAATCAATCCGTGAGTATTTGAGCCAACTAATATATCAACAATGCCCTCCTAATCGTAATGAAGTTGGCAAACGATGATTCGCTTATTCCTAGCATCCTCGTCAATCCATCCCATGACTAACATGGACAAGATAAATCATAGGGACTACTAGTCCGGATGTTGTAACTAGTGCATGTAAAAGACAGACACACTAGCTTAAAATCGAAATGAAACAATAAATAGTAACAATCAAAAGTATCTAGTCATCCAATATAAACACTTCCATCTCTCATCTCCACCTAGATCCTCCACTATGCTCCACCCCAGTCCCGAAATCCATCCAATTCCATCGCAGTCACCAACCAAACCCATGTAATAGTTACTTGTAGTTTCTATATATTGTATCAACTAATCATACAATTACTCAATAGCTGTTATACGTTGTAATAGCTACAATAGCTACTACAATAATGTTGGATAAGAGGTCTTTGAGGATAAAATATTTTTTGAAAAAGGAATCCCTTTTAATGATTTGTATAATTTGGAATGCCCTTTTAATTTTTGTCATTTTAATCTCTTATTCTTTCTATACTTTTGATCTTTTGCTATTAATTCACTTCATTTTACATAATCATCATTAATATCATGCCCCAACTATCATTGATGTTGTCCAATTTTCTATTACAAGTCACAATTTTAGCAAATAAATCAAATCCAACCATTACAGTAATATGTAATGAAAACACACACAAACAAGTCATCCACCTCATCGAAAAGTGGTGTGCATAGTTACTTCATTCCTGAAGCATGAATCTAAGATACAATTTCAGAACTTTCCATTACCTCTCAAAGGTAAAAAGGAAACTTTTTGGTTGCTTGAAGCTTAATATTGCACCTGAGAACTCCCATGAATTGGGAATCTTTTAGCATTTCAATACATGCCTTTGAAGACAGGGTTGGTTCTGCAAATGCTGGCTCCATATTCCTCATATTCTGCTTTTGTGTGGCATGCCTGCAGAATTGAGATGAAAATAACCTCCACATTATAAAAGGGAGCATTCAGTGAGGAAAAAAGTTTCCAAAATTTCCCAAATCACAAATGTCATAATTAACTTGGTGAAATATCTGTAATAGGGTTCTTGTTCTGTTCCTTTCGTGTTTCGGTAGAAATGTTCAGTTAGGTCAGTTGCAACTTTTATATTTTCATATATAAACTCATAGAAAGTGGATGCTTTGTATAAAAAAGGGGAATGTGTTTGTTAGTTGCAGATCCTTATGACTAATAAGAGAAGCACAAAAGTTGATTTTATTGAACTTCTTGTTTTATTATAATGAACATGGTAAGTCAAACAAAGACTGCAAAAGCTTGTAGCATCCCAAAATCAAAATGAAAGAAACTTGCAAAACACCATTTTACTTTTTTTTTTTTCGATTTTGCCCTGCATAACTTTGACACTTTTTGTTGGTGTTCAGCAACTTTGATCTGTGTTCCCTTCATTTGAGTTCTTTTTTTTTTGGAGCAATTATTGAATTCAGTTCAATGTATGCAGGAATTCAAGCATTGCCAATTTGTTCACTAAGCATACTCTGACTGTAGATATTGTGTAACCCCATCATCCTTTCTCCTCCCTCATGTTCTCATCTACCTTCCAGACATCAAGACTCCTTTTAGTATGAAGGTATGTGCAAACATGAATAGTGATCTTTTATCATTGATCTGCAAATGGTGAATTTATGGCCTAATAAAAGCAGTCCAAGATATTAATTCACAGATTCTCTTTTAGTCATCAAAGATCCTTGGCATTAATCTAAACTTTGAAAATGAAATCTTAAATAAAACTTGCAATAAAACACAATATTTAGCCCTAATGGTCACTAGTGAATATAGTGCATTTATAACTAAAATATCTATTGCAACCAAAGTCAAGTAAGGTAGGCATCACTAAGGTTAATTTGTTGGATAAGACAAATGGGTTTAGGGTTTAGGGAATGAAGGCATCGATTCTCCTACTTTAACTAATTAACATGGATATCCCTTCAGCAGAGTTTGAATTACCCCATAAAACTCAGGTGTTGATGCAAGGACGGAACCACCAAACCAAACTGCATATCTCTGCACAGGGTGGCTGACAACATTAACTTCAATAGGTTGAGACTGCAGCCAAAACAATCAAAAGACCATCATTATGAAAACTTTGTATTAGATGAAAGGAGAGTATTAGTTCACTTATTACTTTTAGATCTTCCTTGAGTTGGGCGTCAGATGCTACAATTCTTGCATCCACTATCCGCTTTAGGTCTCGTTGCAATCTCCTATTAAAGTCCTTGAACATAGTTGAACCCCCAGATAAAACTATATTCTGCAGAAGATTTTTTTTCCAAAAAAGAAACATTAATAGTTACCCAGGATGGATAGAATTTATGTAGCCAAAGTATTCTGATTGCTTACCTTATATAGAGCCCTTCTTGTATCGATAGGAGATAATTGAATGCACTTATCAATAACAGCAGGTAGAGGAGAGGTAAAATCACAATTATAAATTTCAGGATGAAAGAAAATCTGCACACATTATATTCCAAAAAGACTTAAAAACATGTTCAAATAACAGAAAAGTTTGAAATAGTGTGATCATATAAAGAGTATATTATTACTTAGATGTGAAAATGATGATGAGCAAAATTACTAACTTGAAGTATAGATGGTGCAGTACATGTTATTACTTAGATGTGAAAATGATGATGGAGCAAAATTACCTAACTTGAAGTATAGATGATGCAGTACATGTGCGAGTTTGATTAGGTTATTTGCTATTGTAACGTTCCACAGCTTGAAACTTAACAAGCAATGCATGCTCTATTCAGTTAGGCAAAAGAAACTAATATATCATATAAATATGCCAAGAATAGATAGTGGGCAATCAACAAATAGAAAATCAGAATTAGAGACATCATTAACAGAATAATAAAATGCACTCCAGCTATATTTTCATCACATGACATATGAGGCGATTAGGTACCAAGTTATTTGATTCTAGGTCCTACTGTCAATCCGCAATGGAAAACCAACATGCCATCTTTTTCACTTTCAACTCCTTAATCCAATTCTCTCTTTCAGACTTAGCTGTTAGTAGAACTCAGATGATCAGGAAATCAAGCAAACAAGGTTACACAGAATCTAATTACATTTTGGTGACCAGAATTTCAACAGATGAAACTTCATGATTGGATCTATGATAAATATAAATAAGCCGGCAACCCCTTTGTTGTCCAATGTGACAGGGCTCCCTAATGTGAAGGAAATTTTATTGTAGTCTTAATAGAGAGCTTTTCAAAATGAGGTCATATTTAAGGGTTTCACATAAAAGAGTATTGGTTGGCTTTTAGAACAATGAATAAAATTGCATGTAAATAAAAAAAATATAACATACATATCAAAAGAATGTTCAACAAGAAAATGGAAAAGAGACTATCTAAAATATAGTAACATACACAAACTACAAATCTATTTTAAAACATTAAAAGATGGCCCAGGTAAGCCAGCTACTTGCTTACTTGCAAAGTCACTGTTTGTAATTCACCGATCAGCAAGAGTGATTATGCTCCTGGCTGCAATCTGAGGCTAGGACTCTTGAACTTAACAACCAAACCAGTCCAACCATGCCTCAATTTGAGATTTCTTCTTTAGACTCAAATCACTCATCTCATGTCAACTTTGTTCAACTATGCCCATTTGATCCTTCTAGATATCTATAAGATTATTATTTTTATCCAATTTTTCACTTTCTAACAGTTTTTCCAGGTATATTTGATATCTAATTGAAAGAAGAACAATATTCTTTTCCATAATTATGCCTCGGACTCCCATTCGAACACAGGTAGCATCTAGATGTTTGACATGGTTGTTTCTAGTAATCTTTTTTACTTGTGATTAATATGAATGTCCATGTTGGATATCGAGTCAGTGTTGGAGTGTTAAATGTCTGAAATAAATTGGAGAGGGGTTAGATGAAAACCCAAATATCAGTTGGCATATTTGCACTTTAGGGGCCTTAAAAACAGAAGTCTACAAATCTAGAGAAAAGAAGCCCCATTTGGTTCTTGCAGTCTACTAACTATACCTGAAATTTGATGGTATTTCTTTTGTTATGTCTCTTGTAATCATGAGACTGTAAAAGTATGATGAGCAATAGTTCTAATAGGTAGAAATTCATTAAGTACTTTCTCCTCTAAGTTGTAATAAAGCCAACCTTTTCATTAGCATCATGTCAGTTGACATTTGATCATTCCAATCTTGGTGGACAGTAGAAGCAGCTTAAAGGTATAAGCCAAATGGAAGGTAAATGTAAGGTTTAGCTGTACTAAAGCTACAACCGTTTTCTTAGGGGAAGATATTACCTTTCCAAGTGGCTATGCAACACCAATGGATAAGGTAAAAATCTCAAGGCAATAATTATCTAATTTTAACAAGGCTGAACAAATAATGATACATGATAAAAAAACTAGTTGGAGAAACAAAATGTATTCAAGTAAGCAAGACAAGATGGAAATGTTCACCTCTGGACCAAGAAAGCGCTCATATCCAATATCACATGAGAACCGGGTCCCAGTCTTTGGTTTAGCACCAACCCATTGCTTGGTATATTTACCAGGATCTTTATCATGTTTATTGAACTCCTAATATCATATGATAAATATTACTGTCAGTTGTCGCCAAAGAGTGAACAAACACTCAAAGATTCAATAGGATCTTGAAATTAGTTGGATTATCTTTTGTCACACTTCACATATGACAAAAATTTTACTATACTCCTATATGATATGTTTGTGTCGCTTCTAAAACATTAACGCTGACCAAAATTAATATGACTGAGTATGTTACAGAGAATGTCCAACATTTTGGCAACACTAAATGCTTCTAAGCTAACAAGTAAATGATGTTGAGATCTATTCCTTTAAGTATTAGGCTGAAGTAAAGAGAATGTCTTTTTTTATATGATGTTCATTGAGTCAGTAGCCAACCCCACGTAGTGGGATAAAAGTTTGGTTGTTGTTGTTGTTATTTATTGAGTCAGTACTACAACAACAACAACCAAGCTTTTATCCCACTAAGTGAGCTCCACTATATGGATCCTCTTACATTATTGGCCTCAATCTCCTACTATATCCTTATCTATATTTAGAATTTTATCATATTTTATCATTATCAACCAAGTCTTCTTTGATCTCCCTCTTCCTCGATGTGTTCATTGAGTAAAAGAAAAAAAATGTTAAGCTTTTCATTGACTATAATTGTCAAGATCCTGAAATTTTGAGCTCATTAAGTTTTTGATCTTCAGACTAAAAGGTAGGTATCAGTACTCAGTAGTCAGTAGCATGGTTTAATGATACTAGGTCTTGTCAATCACTTCTGGCAATGGGAAGTGGGAACACTATGAAATCCCTATATATCATAACCATTTCATACAGTTGAAAAGTCTTTTTCGTGCAAGTGAAAGATAAACACTTTGATATTACATTTTTAATGTTCCACATTCTTGCCTACATTTTATGGGCACTACTTTTCAGAACAAGTCTTCTAGTTGCAAAAGATACATGAGAAAGCAGAAAATTGATCCACAGAATTAACAAACGCACCATACATGAATAACAGAAGTCAAGACATTCCTAAATGGCCTGGCCATACTTTAGCTAGCAAATGAAAATTACCTTGACAATGTCTGAACAAGTGTAGCAATAAGTTTCTTTGATCTTCCTTGCTACATCAAAAGAATCTTCTGGAGGTATATGTTCACCCCTTTCCTACAGCAACGGATATAATTAATCGCCAGTATTTATGTCAGAATGGGTAATGCTTCTATGAAATTAGCATCCATGTTCTTGCCAAACTCTTTTACAAATCAAAATTGGGAATCCTGGTGGTTATAGTGAAAAGCAATAATTTCCTGACTATGAACTGATATTCAAATTTTAAGGAACTAAGAGCTTGCATGTTTACAGCAAAAGTTAGCTCTAAGTTTCTATCTTTTTATATTAGAGGACCCATTGATCATATTCAAGATAAACCTCAAAGTATATTATTTGCGGATGATATAGTGCAAATCAATGTAAGTGTGATTAGATTAAATTTGACATTTGAATTGTAAAGAAATTCAAAACTAAAAGGTTCAAGTTAAAAGAAATGTTGAATATATGAAATGCAATTTGAATAATAAGAAAAGAAGTGAAAGAATAGTTAAGATGAGTAAATATGAAATTCATTCAACCAAAAACTTTAGATATCTTAGTTTTTTTTGTAAATAAAAATAAGATATTGGTGAAGGAATGATTAGTAGCGCAGGTGATGGGTGGTTGAAATGGAAAGGAATATCAAAATCCTGAATGACTGCAGTGTGCCCTTCAGTGTAAAAGAATTTTTTTTATAAGACTATGGTATGACTTGCTATATTTTATGGATCAAAGTACTCAACTCTTAGGAAGCAACATGTAAAAAATTTACAACAAAGATAAAAATGCTACAACAACAACAACAACCAAGTCTTATCCCACTAGGTGGGGTTGGCTATATGGATCCTTCTACGCTATTGGGATCTATCCCTATTATATGATCATCTATATTTAAATAAAATTTATCTTATTTTATTATTGCTAACCAAGTCTTTTTTGGTCTTCCTCTCCCTCGTTTAATGTGTGTATTTATCATAGTTTCACATCGCCTAACAGGGACATTTATTGGTTGTCTAAGTACATGTCTGTACCATCTTAAACGTGTCTCTCGAAAGTTTTTCCTCAATAAATGCAACTTCTGACTTTCTCTCTAATGCTCTCATTCCTTATTCTGTCATCCTCATATGTCCACATATCCACCTTAACATCCTTATCTCTACAACTTGCATCTTTTGCTCATTATCTCATACATGCTCCTAGTTCGGAGATTGCTTGCTTCTACTCCACAGCGTGTCCTTGAGGTGGACGAACCCTTGATCCTTCGGTGGATCACGCCCCGGCAATCTCCGTCTAAAGCATTTTCCTTCTCGGTGGAGAACAACTTCTCACAAACCTTCTTCCTCCTTACAAGATTGAGCTAGGATTTAGGAGGAAGATCAACACTTGGAGCTTGAGCACTTGAGCACTAGAGTAAGGATATCACAATGAATTGCTAACTTATTTCAAGTCTCAAGCTCCCCTTTAAACAGTGGAGAGAGCTGTTAAGCAAACAACTCAGCCCTGACACCGGTCGACTGCCCTCAGGGTCAGTCGACTGATGTCCAGCCAACGACTCTATTTCGAACAAACCAGTCGACTGCCCTGGAGACCAATCGATTGCTTCCGACTGTTCGACCTTACAGAAAGATCAGTCGACTGGTGTCTATACCAGTCGACTGCTACAATACACTCTCAGTAGTGCCAGTCGACTGGTTCCCTTGAGTCGATCATAGCATCTAATATTCATTTCACCAATATATAACATTAGCATTGGTTCTAACTGCTTAGTTTTGGTAGTCAAGCTTCTCCCTTTAAGAGTTTAGATGGTAAACTTTACATTTACAGATCTACATAAAACACCAGACGCTAACTTCCATTTCAACCATCCTGCTTGTATTCTATGGCTTAGAGTGATACATGGATCATTCTACGCATATAAAATACTATGCCATCATCTATATTTAAATACTATGCATATAACAACAACAACAACAAGTGTTTATCCTACTAAATGGGGTTGACTACATGGATCACTCTACGCCATTAGACTCAATCTCCTTCTATACCATCATCTATATTTAAATAATTTTATACTGTTCTATCAATGATAACCAAATATTTTTTAGTCTCCCTCTTCCACGATTAATATGCATATTTCTCATGATCTCACATTGCCTAACTAGGATATTTGTTGATGCCTAAGTACATGTCTATGTTATCTTAAATGTGTCTCTCAGAGTTTTCCTTCAATTGGCACAACCCGACTTTCTCTCTAATATTCTCATTTCTTATTCTATCTATCCTCGTATGCCTATATATGCACCTTAACATCCTCATCTTTTGGACTCTCATCTTCCACTCGTGTACTTGATTTACAACTCAACATTTAGCTCCATATAACATGCTAGATTCTATAAAACTTTCTTTAAGCTTTAGAAGTACCTTACGATCACAAAGAACCCCTAATGTCCTCCTCCATTTCAGCCATCCTACTTGTATCTTATATAAAACATCTCCATCAACTCCACCATTTACAAAAATGAATCTAGATACTCAAAGCTCTCAATTACAGAAAACTGTCATCTCTTATCTTAACAATTGTCTTACCATGTCTATAACTACTTAACTTAAATTCCATATGTTTTGTTTTTACTCTTATCTTAAAAAATACTATGCATCCAAGAGAAATTAGATGTAACCCTAATTGAGGACACAATGAGAGAAAATAGGTTGAAATGACATGGCCATGTTCATAGATGACCAACAATTTTACGGTTAGAAGAGCTACAGTTGGAGTTGAAAGCGAAAGGGTAGAGAAAACAAAAAATTGTTAATCCATGAACAGAGATTGATGGAGGATAAGGTTCATGTAGTAGATCCTAAACAGTTTGCACAAGCATAGCTTAATGATGATAAACTTGCAGATTCTGATATTTGAACTCTTTATCTCTAGTCTACACCCATGTCTGACATCGACACTCCATCACCAATATTCTAAGTAGACACTTAACATTCCTATGAATTGCATGTAAAAATTTCTAGAAATAACCATTTATATGTTTAGATCCTCCTCACCCATACTGGATAATAATAACCGAGTCAAGTAACATAGAGGCAAGTGCACATGAAATACACAAGTATTCTTGACTGAGAATATGAAATACACAAGTATTCTTGACGGAGAATGCAACATAGGATACAAGTCAGAATTCATAGTTAAAAGGAACCTGGTTTGAGTTGTAGGATAGCATATGATAAGTTCCAAAAAAATGATGAACCAGGTAACAGTCAAACCTGGGGCGAACCGGTTCGGCCACACTTTAAAAAAAAAAAATCACCTTTTCTTCCCTGAATTATAATCACTTCAAATCAATATAAACTATTTCTTGTCATTTATCTCAAAGTATACTAAAAAAAATTTACTACTCATTAATCATATTAGGTTCTAGTCCACCATCCACAATCAATATACAAGTTACAATTTCATCTGTTTTAATGGACACTACACTATGAATCTGGACCTAGAATTGATGCAGAGGGGCACCGTGTCAGTTAAACTTTTGAAATATTCTGCATTTACTTTTCTTTTCCTTTTGGAGATGTACAGAAGAAATTATATAAAGGGATTTTAACAAGTGAGCCCCTTCACTGACATTCTTAAGATCAAAGGTGTTGAACCAGTGGCAGCCCAAAAAGTATCCCGCCTCTTTGTCTTTGAGGGAAGATGAGATTATTCGACGTTTCCCTTTAGCCCTCCTACCAGCATCATAACTCATGTTAGCACTCAGCATTGATAACACATACCTGTAAGTACTCCGGGTTGGTTTTGATATGATCAACCAAGTCAAGTTAGGTTCTGGTGTATGTTGATTTCTGTGTCTAAGTGTGCAGGAACTTAGGAGCACAGGAAGTCGAGCGGAAGACGCAGCGGACGAGAAGGAGAGCACAGGGAAGAGAGCTGATGGGCTCGGTGCATCGGAGGGACGCAAAGGTCTACGGAAGAGTACATTGGTGGAGCGAGAAGGACGCGCGCAACGTCCGAGGGACGAGAAGCCGGAAGGAAGTCCGTTTGAAGCGAAGGCCAGAGTCGGGTTCGGATGAGCTTAACTCTGGTTGGCCGGAAATCACCCAAGCGGAAGAAGGATGGAAAAGTCAACACAAATGTTGACTTTGACCAATTGGTCAACTGAGGCGCCTCAGTTGATATGTGAGGCACCTCAGCTGATAGCTTCAGCTTTGCGCAAAAGCTGAACTCAGGCGCATCAGTTTGAATCCAAGGCGCCTCAGATTAGAACTGTGGACCTGAAGCGCCTCAGAACAGAGATTATCAACAAGTTATCGTTGGCGCCGTAGATAAAACTATATCCATCTGAGGTGCCTCAGGTCCACGTCAGCCCAACGGTAAAGTCAGTTTTCGAGCTTTAAATAGCCCCCAAAAGCTAGGATTAAGCATCAACAATTGTACTCTATTTTCCTAGTCTTTTTCTGAGCTTTCCAACGTCTATAAGAGGCTTCTCTGTCTACAACCAAGGAGATCTTTTAGTGGAGCTTTCAACTGTCTTGGATTAACAACTGCCCCGGTTGCAAGCAAGTAAATCGTAACCTCTCCTTTTTTAGTTGTTGTTTATTGTTTATGTTTTTTAACTGCTGAAAACTAACTGTCATCTTTGCTTAGAATTTGCAAAAGATCTAGTTCTAACTTGTAGGGCAATTCACCCCCTCTTGCCAGCCTGCCAACGATCCTACAAGTGGTATCAAACAAGGACGCTTCAGAAGAACTAACCTCCAACTGAAGCAAATTACAAATAGCTGGAACTAGCATTCATCCGCAAAGTTTGAGAGGGAGTTCGCGACATGGAAGCGAAAAATGGAGGTATTCTTTAGAACTGATTTTGAAATTTTATTAATAATAAAATATGGTTTTGAAGTGCCCATAGACGAGAACGACAAGATAAAAGAAGCGAATCTTTGGAGTAAGAAGCAACAGTCAATTCTGTAGCCAACGCAAAGGCAGAATTCCACTTGTTGACAGTATCACCACCTCAAGAAGTCAACTGCATCAACAGATATAACTCGGCAAAAGAACTCTGGGAGAAATTCCTAGAACTTCATGAAGGCACCTCAGAAGCCAAGTTAGCAAGAAGAGACCTCCATTGGAACCAACTAACCAATCTCTAGATGAAGGAAGGAGAAACGTAGCCGAACTTCATGGAAAGATCAAAGAATTGATCTCCGGACTCACCAAATTCGACGAATCGATAACAAATAGTGACTCGATCCGATACGCTCTCAACACCTTCCCAAGAACTCAGTAGTGGCTTCAATAGTAGATGTCTACTACATCTCAAAGGACCTGGAGTAAGTAAGAAATATTTGCTACTTTCGAATTACATGAATCTCGATGTGCAGAATCAAGAAAAGAAAAGATTGACAATATCGCCCTAAACATAGAAAAGGATTGAACCAGATTCGGAGTCTTCGACGAAGACGAAACAACATTTGTGGTAAGGAAACTAAATAAAATGTTTAAATCTAACAAGTTTTTCAAGTCACGGCAAAAACGTTCTCCAAGAAAAAGGCAAGTTAGGTGCTACCACTATGACGAAGAAGGTCACATTAAAGAGCAATGCCCCAAATTGAAGAATAAAAAGAAAGAGAAAGAAAAAAGTCAAAGCAAAGAATTTAAAAGCGACATGGGACGACACATCTTCAGAAGAATCTGAGATCGAGGCCTACGCCGACTTGAACTGATGGCAAGTCATCAAGAAGAGGACGACGAAGCAACCACCTCCGACATGAGCATCGATGGAGGGGGAGATTCGACAGAAGAGAGCAGTGATGAAGGGGGAGCATCCAGTTTCAGACACGACGATATGATAAGTGAGGTATGCAAACTTTCTCCCGATAAACTACATTTTAGTATTAGATCCATGCTTAGGAGTTTATGTAAATTAAAGGTAAAAAATATAGATTTGAAAAAGAAGTTCGCCCTTTCATGTCCTTTAGAATTATATGAACAGTTAAAAATTGAAAATGCAAAACTAAAAGAACAAATAGAGAATCTAGAAAAAATTTTGCATGCTCAAATGTCTCTTCTGCGAAAAAGAATATCAGATACACTAGGGTCTTAACTGGTATATTAGGAACCATAGGGGCCAAATCACAAAAGTGCCCAAGAATTATATTCCAACAAAGTTTCTGATTAACCCTGTAGGTATAAATCTATTTCGGATTCTCAAATCAATTTTAAACTATTTAAAATATTAGATAATTATTTTTTGACAAATCTGATTTTTTTTAGGATCTGAACGTTATGTGTTGACCATTGCAAAAAATTAATATTTTTTTTGTGATAAAATCTAATTTCAAAATTATTTCTTCAAATTTTCAATTCTGTGAGTAACATTATTATTTTCAAAAATAGAAAATTTATTTTAATCTGGAAATTTTTGACCTAATTGAGTTCATCGATTTCACATTTCGACAAAAATTTTGAAAATTTTCTAATGGTTAAATAATTTTTTATAAATTTTTATACGAAAATCAGGGTTTACGGTGCCGATACGTTTCGGGCGAAACAGGCGAAACGGTTTCGTTCCGCCTGTGCGCCGAAACCGGCTCGAGGAGGCCTCGCGTTTCGACGCGAGCGTCTGCGTCACGCACGCGGCGACAGCGGCGAGTGGCGACAGCGTGATTATTGGCGCGCGACAAAGCGAATCGCGCAACAGCGAACGCACGGCAAGCGCGACAGAAGGAATCGCGTGCGTCAGTGCGCCAACCTGTCTCGCAACCATTTCTCGCTATAAAAGGACGGAAGATCGCCGGTGGTGAGCAGCAGCGAGCGAAGCGCAGCGTGGAGGCGGAGATAGCAGCAAAGCTCGACAGCGGCGGCGACAGATATGATCAAACGATCTCCGCAGCTTCGCCGGAGGCATTGCGGGACTCCCCGGCGTCGCAGGAAGCCTCCGGCGTCGCCGGAAGCCTCGCCGGACGGTGGTGGAGTTGGACGCGCGGCTCCTCCATCTTCGGCGGATAGATCCGCGGGTCGGAGACGCTGCGGGTCTCCGGGGACGTCGTCGGAAGCTTCCGGCGTGGTCGGAATCTTCGCCGGAGGCTGCTGGAGCCGTTGGACGGGCGCCTCCGGCGGATCTCCGCGGCGCAGCCGAACGGCTCGGCGGCGGAAATCGGGAAAATCAGGAATAAATTTCCGATTTTCTCCCGAAAATTAGTTTTAAAAAAAAATAAATAAAAGTATTTATTTAAATTCAACATTTCCTTTTTTAATTCAAAAAATTAAATAGATTTAATTAAGGAATTTTCTGAATTTATTTTTCTATTTTAAATATTATTTAAAAATTCTAAAAAAATTTTAAAAAGCCTAAATAAAATCTAAAAAATTTCAAAAAATCATTTTATAATCTGATAATTATTTATTATATTTATTATTTTATATTTAATTAATATTTTAATATTTTAATCATTTTAAATATATATTATTTAAATAATTAATATTATTGTTCCAAGTTTACTGATAAAAATTTGTTGTAGTAGATTACTTTAATGAAGTCGTCCTTTATAGTTTTATATATTTAATTTGTTTGTTTATAATGATAAAATTGTTCTTGACAATGATGACTATTATTTGAGCTAACAATGTGAATTATTCTTAATTTTTTTTAAGACATAGGTGATGGCACCCAAACAACAATCTGATCCAGCTTGGAGACACGCACGCCGATTAGAGAATCGATTCCATTGGCAATGTTTACATTGCGATATGATTGGACGAGGTGGTGAGGTCACACGCCTAAAACAACATCTTGCTGGTGGATATTCAGATGTTTCGAATTGTCCAAAAGTTTCTCAAGAAGTTCGTCGTGCAATGAAAGAAGAACTTGAAGGTCAAAAAGCAATAAAGTATAAACAACAACGACAACGTGATCTTCTTGATAGTCGAATCTCTAGAGAGCCAATTTATGATGAATTTGAAGGTCGTGGTGATATTCCAAACGATGAAGATTTTTTAGCAACTCTCAATGCCTCACGAACTCAATATGACTATGAGCAAAATATGCGACTTAGAAGTGACTCAGCTGGTACTAGTAGAAGTGGCTCAACTACTGCACCGACATTAGGAAGGAGTGCAAGTGTTCGTAGTACTTCAACACAAAGTGGTATTGGTCGGTTTTTTTCTTCTATGGGACGAAGACGTGCAGTTGATATTGCTGATATTGATCCACTGGCATTTCCAGACCAAGCTAGCAAACAGACTAGGATTGATGATGCATACACAAAAGAGAAGAAGAAATCAATCGGTAAAAGTATTGCAAAGTTTTTTCATTTTAATCATATTCCTCCTAATACAGCAAACAACACATACTACCGTAGCATGATGTCCAACATCCAAAAATCTAGTCCTGGTATTCAGCCTCCGACTGCATATGAAATTACTGGTTCATATTTAGATGAACAAGTGGAGGAGATCAAAACTTGGATCCTATCATGCAAAAAACAATGGAGCTTATATGGGGTTACGTTGATGTGTGATGGCTGGACAGGACCTACACGGATGAGTATTATTAACTTTCTACTATACTGCAATAGAAAGATGATATTTCATAAATCTATTGATGCAACTACAGATTTTCATGATGCACCCTACATATATCATTTGATGGATAGTGTAGTTCAAAAGATATGTGTAGATTATATAGTGCAGGTAATTACAGATAATGGTGCCAACTTTAAGAGGGCTGGAGAATTATTGGAGCAAAAATATCAAACATTATTTTGGACACCATGCGCAGCACACTGTATCGATTTGATGATGAGAGATATTGGTAAACTCGATATAGCGAAGAAGGTAGTGAAAAAAGGTCAATCTTTAACAAAATTCCTCTATAATCATCATTGGGTTCATGGATTAATGAGGAAATTTATCAATGGTGAGATTCTACGACCAGGAGCGACTAGGTTTGCCACTCACTTTCTCCTGTTAAAATCGTTGAATCAAAAAAAAGTTGGATTGAAAGCCATGTTCTCTTCTGAGGATTGGGAAGCCTCTCGATATTCTAACACAACCGAAGGTAAAGAGGTGCAAAAAAATTATTATATCTGTTAGATTTTGGGACTATATTGCAGATATTCTTCTAGTAATAGAACCTTTGTGCGTTGTTCTACGTAAAATCGATATGGACAGGAAGCCACAAATGGGCAACGTTTACCGTCTAATTCATGGAGCAAAAGAGGAAATTAAGAGACGCCTTCAATCACCAACCAAATATCATCATTGCATTGATATAATCAATACAAGATGGGACGATCAAATGGGAAAATATATTCATTTAGCAGGTACGTATTTTTTAATAAAGAATTTCTAATAATGTTATTAATAATTGCATTTTTATATATGTTTAATTATTGCAGGTTATTATCTCAATCCGACATATCAATACCGTTATAATCTTGGCACAAATGATGATTTGTTACAAGCCCTCAGACATGTGATATCAAGACTACAAACAAATAGAGAATCAATTGCTGAGACTATTAATGAAAGCCGATTATTTCGAGAGGCATATGGTTCTTTTAGTGATCCTATTGCAGTGTCATGCAGATATAAAATGGATGCAGGTAAATATAGTAAAAATTATTATTAATTATTGTCAGCAAATAAAAATATTATTTTAATTTTGTTCTTATTTATCTTACAGCTGTATGGTGGTTACAATATGGAGGATCAGCTCCAAATTTGAAAAAGATTGCAATACGAATTCTCTCATAGACAACATCTTCAAGTGGTCGTGAAAGAAATTAGTCAACTTTCTCCCTCATTCATACAAAAGTAAGAAATCGTCTTTCTTATCGTCGATTGGAGAAGATGGTCTATGTTCATTATAATATACGTCTTCAATTAAGAGCAATAACAGAAGAAAATGAAGAACAAGAGGCTGGTGATGTAGACCCATTTGATATTGGATTTGTCCAAAATGAGAATGATCTAATGATGGATTGGTGGAGCACTGTTGAGGCTGAAAATCCATTACTTGAAGAAGCAGGAGACCCACCACGACTATCTCAATTTCTTACTCAACAGATTGAAACAATACAAACTACAGGAGATATCAGGGAGGGAGAAGATTATGATGAAGCTTTTGATCAAGAATTTCGATTTTCTGGATCTCGATCAAGACATTCTCAAGATAAAGGTAAAGCTCCTGCAGTTTTTACTAAAAAGAAAGAAAAAGTCAAGCCTCCTGCTTTTACAGGAAGGGGTCAATTGAGAATTAGAGAAAATCCACTCGATGCAATTGATGAGCAAGAACATGATGACAGTGATGAAACATCATCACCTTCTGATACTGTAGTCCGACAAGAAGTTCAAGATGAGGATAGTGATGTTAATAGCAGTGCAAGTACTCATGCAAGTGATGATAGTGGCGATGCATCTGGTGGTAAAAATTATGTTCCCCCTACTGTAACACCGGAGCCATCGACATGTGAGGTAGATTACACACATGCAACTTAAGATGATGATCATGGAGCTAGACCTATTCAATATCAACGTCAAAATAAGGATGGCAAACAAAAGAAAGCTCACAATTATCAAGATATGCGACAGAGTTTAGCTGACATTGATTCTTGTCAAAGTTCATCATACTCTCAGCCTTCTTATTATAACTCTGATGCAGCATATGGTGATCCATCATACCACAGTTCAGAGGCATATGTTTATCCTTATCCTTATCCTGTGCCTGTACCTGTTCCAATTTCAATGGTGCCAGTTCAAGTCCAACTTCCAGTGATGAATCAAGATACGCTGATGGACATGTGGAGAAATCAGTATCAATATTGCATGTCATGGGATGCTTATTTAATTTGGGCGTTAGAGAACTATGGAATTGATCTAAGCAGAATGCTACAAGAACCAATGTCTTCATCTGATTCACGCCACTCCTTTTGGTATTAGTAAGGTAACATATTGTAATGTATCAATTTTATTTCGAGTTATTGATAGATCAATTTTCTTTAAAGAAAAATTATATTTAATTGTTTTCTTAACAATATTAAGTTGTTCAATAATTGAAAATTTATATCAAATCAACATACAACTTATTTTTAAATTATACACAATAAATATATATTTATCTAATAATTATTATATATAAATAAAAAATACCGAAACCATATCGGCACGAAACGATACGATACCGAAACGTATCGTTCCGGTCTGGGACCGAAACATCGGCACGGGTCGAAATTTAAAACCTTGACNAATTTCTTGAATCCAGAGTGTTTTTACTCAAACCCTTACATAGAAAATGATACAGAAGTGATGGAGGGTTTGTACAAGTGCATATCTAGATTGGTGAGAGGTGAGGATTTACAAGATTAGATCACGAATCAATTGGAAAAGTACAAGAAAGCAGAAGGACTTTTTGGTTTGCCAATAGCTATCAGACAAAGAACTTTAAAATCACCAGGTAAATTTGTTGTGACTTGTGATATTTCAATATTGGATTATATCATTACAATAAAGTTAATCTTATAATTTATATGTTTTTTGTGTTTCAAGCTGATTAGTGGTCTTCTTATGGTGCATCAATGCCTGAATTAAAAACATTTGCAATGAAGATTTTAAACCTCACATGCTCTGCTTCTGGTTGTGAACGTAATTGGAGTGTTTTTGAACATGTAAGTTAGAGTTTTTTTTAATACTTATTAAAAATTATATTATGGACTTAACCTTTGATTTCTTAATTTTCTTTTTTTGTAGATACATTCCAAGAAGAGAAATAGGTTATCTCAACAACGATTGAATGATTTGGTATACATCAAGTACAATAGAGCTTTGAGGCGTAGATATGACATGCGAGATAAGATTGATCCTATTTCTTTGTCAGAGATAGATGATAGTAATGAATGGTTGTTGGGAAAATTAGATGACAGTGATAAAGACAATGAAAATGATTTTGTCTTTGAAGGTGAAGATTTGCGTTGGAGTGATGTAGCACGAGCATCTGGGGTTGGTGAAAGTGCATATGGCTTTCGATCTCGGAATGCATCTTCTTCAAAAGGAGCATCATCATCTGCTTCAACAAAAAAAAACAAATTTCGGCTCAAACTAGTCTTGTCGATGAAGAAGAGATTAACCTTGATGATGAAATTGAAGAAGAAGATACCGATGGATACAAATCAAGCGATGGAGCTGATGACGTAGATTTGGATAATGAAGATGAAGAAGATGATGATTTTGATATTTGATATTTCATTTTCATCTAAGCATTGATTCAGACTTTTTATTTAGTTTTAGTTTTTTGAATAATCTACAGTTTTATCAAGTTGTTATTATCATTTGGATTTTCAAAGACATTTTCAAAGATTTTTGATAGATATAATAGTTCTTTTGTTTATTACGCTTTTTTCCGTAAAGCTCACGCTTCGCTTTGCGCTTTGCGCCTTAAGCCCCAAGACCCTTGAGCGCTTTTTTGCGCTTTGCGCTTGTGACAACTATGGTCATTATGTTCGTGAAAAAATTCAACGAGGCTTGATCACTACAGGATATGTAAAAACTAGAGAACAACTAGGGAACATCTTCACAAAAGCTTTAAATGGGATCCGGATTAATTATCTTTGTAACAAGTTGGGCATGATTAATATCTATGTCCCAACTTGAGGGGAAGTATTAGCTATGAAAATATATATTGTAATTTGTATTTTACCTAAAATATAAATTACTCCCTAGAATATAATCCTAATTTATTTCCTAGAATAGACCCCTAACTTTGTATATAAATAAGCCTATTTATTTCCTAGAATAGATCCATAACTTTGTATATAAATAGGTCTTACATCTTGTAAATTTTGGGTATTGAGTTTTATTGTAACAGATTATATTATCTTAAGGTTGCCACGTTTGAAGGTCTTCCAACTCGAATGTCTACCGTTACTTTTATTTCTATTTCAAGTCCTAGGGAAATAATATTGTGACATCATGAGTTAGGCCATCCTAGTTTTTCATATTTGAAAAGATTGCTTTCTTCTCTATTTCATAATAAAAATCTTGGTGTTCTTGATTGTGAAATGTAACACTTGGCTATGCAACCTCATATTATTTTCTCACCGAAACCATATACACCTTCCACACCATTTTCATTAATCCATAGTGATATTTGGGGCCCTTCACTAATCGCCACATCTCAAGGGAAAAACAGTTTCTAACCTTTATTGACGATCATACACGGGTCACTTGGGTTTATCTCCTACATAACAAATATGACACAAGTCAAATATTCAAACACTTCTACAGGATGTTTCAAACCCAATTTCACACCAAAATTCAAACTCTTCGTGCCGACAATGATAAAGAATACTTCAATACTATTTTAGGTGACTATAATTTCGAAAATGGGATTCTCCACCAAAGCACGTGTGTGATACCCCACAACAAAATGAGGTGTCAAAAAGAAAAAAATCACCATTTGTTGAAAGTAGCCCACACTCTAATGTTCATCATGAATGTTCCAAATTACCTATGGGGGGTGTCATTCTCACCACTACGTACCTAATCAATCACCTACCAAGTCGCACTCTCAATTTTAAAACTCCACTGTGTGTCCTCATTCAAAAATATCCTCAAGTGCCTACATCCAATAACTTTCTCTTAAAAACTATTGGTTCTAAGGCATTTGTTCGCGTATATGACCACAACCAAAGTAAACATGATCCAAAAGCTATCAAGGTTGTCTTTATTGGGTATTCACCAACACAAAAAGGTTATAGATGTTATTGCCCTCAAAACCAAAATACATATACTTCTCATAATATGCAATCCTAGAAGATACACCTTACTTCGCCACAACTCGGCTTCAGAGGGAGAATCAAAATAAAGCTTGTCAAGATAATCCCCTTCTTCCAACACCCATACCCAATGTAGCAATCGCATTCTAGAACATGTTCCAATATTGGAAATAAGGGGATAAATAATACCAGAACGAGAATTAGTTCACTCGACGAAATCCACAGGCTACTAAAGACATTGTGAATTCTAATCATAGTCATGAAAATGAACCAATAGAGGATCCTCAATCGGGAACTGTCTCCAATCTCAATATTCCTATAGCAATTAGAAAAGTGTGAGGTCTTGCACTCACCATCCCATTTCAAAATGTGTTTCATCTTCCAATTTATTTTCACCATTTTTTACCTTTACCTTGAGTTTGTCCAATATAAAAATTCCTAGGTATGTTCAAGCGGCTCGGGCGGTTCCTAAATGGAGAAAGGCTATTCTTGAGGAAATTAATGCCTTAAAGCTAAATAATACTTGGAGTTTTGATCGAATTACCACGAGGAAAAAATAAAGTTGATTGCAAATGGATATTTACGGTGAAATATAAGTGAGATGGTACAATTGAAAGATACAAAGCTCGCCTTGTGGTCAACGAATTTACTCAAACCTATGGCATTGACTATACTAAGACATTTTCTCCTATTGCAAAACTTAACACTATTCAAATACCTTCTATCATTGGCAACAAATCTTGATTGGCCACTACATCAACTTGACATAAAAAAATGCATTCATGAATAGTGAACTTAAAGAGGAAGTCTATATCAAACTGTTCGCAAACTCAACAAGGCTATCTATGATTTGAAATAGTCTCCATGTGCCTACAAATTCTCTAAGGTTATCAAGAAACTTAGATATATGGAGGGACAAGTTGATCATATGCTCTTTGTAACATTCTGACAAAGAAAAAATCACTGTTTTCATAGTGAATGTTGATGATATCATAGTCACTCGAAACGACAAGGAAATGAAAAATATTAAGATCATGATGGCAACGGATTTTGAAGTTAACGATCTCGGAGAATTGAAATATTTTTTGGGAATGGAAATTGCTAGGAGAAAAAAAGATATATCTGTTTCTCAAAGGAAGTACATTTTAGATCTGTTGGAAGAAACCAGGATGCTAGGGTGCTAGGGTGCAAGCCAAGCAATACACCACTTGAGCAAGGAAATAAAGAAAGAATGTTTACGGGAGATTTAATGGACAAAGAAATGTATCACCGCCTTGTTGGGAAACTCATTTATCTTTCACACACTGGCCCTGATATTGCTTTTTCAGTGAGTCTAGTAACCCAATATATGCATTCACCATGTCAATGTCATCTCAATGTAGTCTATAGAATTCTAAGATATTTGAAACAAACTCCTAGGCTGGGGTTATTTTTTGCAAAGACTGATGATCAAAGAGTGAGTGCTTACACTGATGCCAATTGGGTGGAGTCGATCAAAGATCGAGAGTCTACCTCCGGATATTGTATGTTAGTTTGGGGGGATTTAGTTATATGGCGGAGCAAAAAATAATCAGTTGTGGCAAGAAACAGTGTAGAAGCATAATATCGAGCTATGACTCATGGAGTGTGTGAACTAATTTGGGTTAAAAAAGTTGTGAAAGTGCTGAAAATAAATCTTGAAAGCCCTATGAAGCTATTTTGTGAAACTAAATCAACCATCAGCATAGCTCATAATCTTGTTCATCATGATAGAACCAAACATGTTGAAGTTGATAGACATTTCATCAAGGAAAAATTGGAAGAAGGTAGTCTCAATGTTGAATACATCCCTACTTCTCATAGTTGGCCGACTTACTCACAAAAGGACTATCGGAATGAACCCATGATGTTAGTAAGCTTGGCCTTATCAACATTTACAGTCAAGCTTGAGGGGGAGTGTAGATTTACTTAGTGAATTAAGTAGTATCAATTAAATCCATTGGTATCAATCAATTTGATCTGATAGGATTTTAATTGATTGACAGGATTTAGTTTTATATATTTGGTAGGATAATATTTTTTTTCCTTCCATGATTTGTTGGGATTGATAGACCCATTGTATCTATAAAAGTGAATTCTACTCATTATTAAAAATATACAACTTGTATGTCTCCACCTTTCTACAGAAGTTAATAAAAGCCTAAGACAAAGGCAACCTCACTAGTGAGAATGAGGAAGCACGGCAAGTGAGTGGCACACTTTTAGGGGAGCCAATAACAGATCCTGTATTTGGTTGACTCCTACAGTCTGACCTATAATTATATGGGTATGGGTTTGGGTTTGATGGGTTGAGTCATAAATGGGGCCGACCCATTCATGATCTACAAATAAAATTGGCCATGTTCGGGTTTGATAAATTGGCCCACTTTGACTCATTTAAACATGACCCATTTTGACCATATTTAAATATAAGTACACCAGTTTTGACCCATTTAACTATGGCAGTTAACCCCTTTAAATATTTGTTCATTGTTTGGTATGTTCTTTTAATTTTTCATCTGGGTTCACAAATATTGTTTTATGTTGTAGCCTGTGATCCACCTATGATATGAGTTGATACAATCCATTTAATTAAATGGGTTTTGTCGAGTCAGGCCATTGAAACCCTTAACGTGTTTAGGACATATATTTTGACTTGTTAGTTAACCAGATTATGTTCAGGTCAAAGTTAAATAAGGAGTGGGTCAAACAATGGATTTGTTGATCTGATTTGCCATCCCTAGCTCCTTGTTGGCATTGTCACTTGGGCTTAGATGTTGCGCACATGCTTCAACCCTCTGGCAACTTCTTGTGCCTCAATGATTGTGGACTATAATGGACCTTCATCAGAAGAAAATTTATTGAGGCGGGTGGTGCATGGGTAGAGTAATGACTTCAAACAATTATACTTATAAAGTTATAATCACCTCTACATTGCACTTCTATGCCTCTTGAAGAACCCCGACCTCAACTCTAAACACTGCGACCTCCAACTTGAATTGACTTTTGTAGATCCTTTACCTAAACTTCTAAAAACATTTTCCTCAAATCTAAAAAAGACAACCAAAAAACAAAGGGTGACTTTGGTTTGTTGACCATTTGAGTTAATAAGCAAAATCAAAGAGGAACTTGTCATTACATACTCAAGCTTGAGATCTTTGAATCTTTTGTATTGTTCACTTTGTTTTGATTCTTTGAAGGAGTAGGATTGTACCATCTTCAAGTTATCAGAAAATGAGTAAGAAAGGAGGAGAAAAAAGAAGACTGTTCGACTAATGTGTGTTTCTTGATCTCTCTATCTACTTCTCAACATCTTTGTGTTTGGCTGGCAAGTTCTAAATTTGATTTGGAGGGTACTTACCAGTGGCATAAGAAGGAAAGTGATAAGTGGTAATTGTACTCTTCAATCCATCTTATGCTAATCACATTTTTCTATAATAACAGTTTGTCTGAGTAATAAATGGTAGAGCAAGCTAGAACTGTATTAGTTTCAACCGTGAAATTTGAATCTTTTAAATAGTTGTTGAATGATGGAAGAATGGATGGTAAGCAGTTCATTAACGAGGCCATAGCTACAATTTGCACTACTCAGGGTGATAGACACATGTTGGAAGATAGCGTAAGCGGATCATGCTCTCTCTTTAGCATGTAAATGGATATATTATTGTTCAGTCTGAGATACTATCATTCTAAAACTCAGATGTCATTAAAGGGCTTCTGATATGTATATAGTATTTTGATTCATTTTTTCTCTTTTATTGGGAAAAGATCTAAAAGCAAAGTGCATATCGCATACCCGTACACCAAGCAATATGATAAGATAATCACATGGCGTAATAACTAAGGTCAAAATTTTAGATTATATGCATTTATGCACAATAACGCAAGTGATAAGCACCTTGAGCATTACCCCAAATTGCCTTTTGATAACTCTTCCTTTTCTCGTGGATACCATAGCCTTCTCTAAGTGCCTAATTTTTATAGATGATCATGAGGTATAATGTGTAGGTCCCGTGCAGGCCAGCTAAAGGGGAGGTAAATAGCCTTGCAAATAAAAACTATATTTTTGGGACTAACTTAACAAAGATAACAGATTAGTCTAAGCAGTTAAAGTAAGCATAAATAATATCAACAACTATAAAAGAAGAGGCTTGAAGTTACTTGGTAGCAACTAGGATGGTTGCTAATCCAAGACAGTGAAAGCGCACTAAATTACTCCTTTGTTGTAGGCGGAGAAGCCTCTTACAGACTCTTAAAAGCTTTGAAGGAACTAGGAAATTGATTACAAGTTGTTTTTCTTCCAAGGTCTAGGAGGCTATTTATAGTCCGAAAATTAAAGTTATCGTTGTGCTGACGTGGACCTGAGGTGCCTCAGTTGTGATCTGAGGAGCCTCAGATGGATAAACTTTTATCAACGATGCCAGCAGTAAGCTGTTGATAATTTTTTATCTAAGGCGCCTTAGTTCCAACCTGAGGCGCCTCAGTTCTGACTCGAGGCGCCTCAGGTAGAAACTGAGGCACCTCAAGTACAAACTGAGGCACCTCAATTCTGCTTTTGCGTAGAGTTGTTCTCCTCAACTAAGATGCCTCAATTGAACATCTGGTCAAACAACATCAGTGTTGACTTTTCTCCATCTTCGTTCGCTTGGGTGATTTCCGGCCAACCAAAGTTACAATCAACTTGATGATTAAGAGGTGTTTGATAGAAACCACTATCAAATAAAGGTAAACCACGAAGTTGAAATTTTTAATTAAACTTTATATGCAAATAAATTCACATATTTCATCCATGGTTTGATGCTTAATTAACTAAATGGCAAATTTCTGTTTATTTATCTACTGGATGAAGTCTAATTAGCTAAATGGTAGGTTACTGGACATTCACTCACAGCACAAAGCTTGTCAATTAAATGAAGGTTTCTGGTATTCATATACCCATCTAACGGCAAGAAGCTTAGCTAACTAAAACAACAGGTAAGTCATTCTTCAGTCACCTTGATGCTAAGAGAATCAATTAAACATTTCACTAAATTTGACTAAATTTCTGGATGTTAAAGCGCATACCTCATCAGCAGCATGGAACTCAGATAGACTTATCCGTCTTTCATGTAGAATTAGGTTTTCCTTAACAACAAGATCCATAACCTGTAATTTCACAGCAGAATGATGAATCTACAATCTACATTAGCTGAAAGTTCCCACAGAACCAAACTCGTTATGCATTTGTAGAATTAAAATAAAAGGAACACTTAAATATTCACTTTCTCAAGATTTCATGTTAAATTTTTAAATGATGAAACATGATACAAGTGCATCTTTGAGATAATCTTAATCTTTTAAGTATTGAAGTTGGTTTATCCATTTTTTTCTTAGCTTTTGTACTATTCCAGCTTAGGATTTAGTAGTAATGTGTCATGTATTTTAATGAGTTTAGATGGCTGAAAATTGTTTGGGATAAGTGGAGATAAAAGCAAGGTTAAAGTCATAGTTTTGATGATCAGTTGAAATGATACAAAATCCGAACTGTGCAATTCCAACAGTTCACACATTTTTGGCATAACTCAAAGGGTGCCAAGATAATTTTAAACTATTTTTGCTAACATAATTCCCTTCCGCATAGCTTGTATAGTTCCAAATTTTAAAATTTAAATGTAGCAATTTTATGATTATACCTAAGCTTTAAAGAATGTGGTCCGATCCTTCCCCAGGACCCTATATTGGCCAGAGCTTTCTGCACCGGACTGCCCTTTACCTAAGCTTTAAAACAAAAAGGACCCTGGTCTATTAACTCTTCTTCTCCTAGCCTGTTAACGTCTTTTCTCCGCCAGGCTTCTAAATCTCCACAAATAGTAGAGGATTAATATCCAGATGTGGATCTTTGCTTCACGATCTCCTTTTGCACATCCTCCTCCATTAGAGTTGTCCGGCGAAAATTTTGTCTATTGGCTCATAAATATGAAGATATGAGGTTGAGGATGGAGATCTTCTTCAGGAGGCCCTTCCTTTCTCCCACATATGTGAGCATTTACCCTTTCCCCTTTCTGCTCAAGCAGCAGAAGGAGATTGTCTTCTTCCTCCTGAAGCATAGAAAATCTAAACTGGAAATCAAACTGGCTGAGCTTCTGGTCAGACCAGTGGTCAATTAGTGAAACGGCATGTGAACCACCAGGTAGATTCACTAAACTGAAAATTTATTGGTTCAGTTTTTGAATATAAACTTAGAGCACAAAGAAGTACATATGTTTTATTTCATTATAGTTTTACATATAGTAATAAAATAAGAAAAAATTAAACAAGACAAGGTTGATATAAAAATTACTAGTAGGTAATCTAACATAAACATGTAAGAAGAAATAGTAGTACATATGAAATATAAACATTGATATAAAATTAGAATAACCAACTTGCAGAAATGGAGGATTTTCTAAAAAAATGGATATATTTAGTATTAGAGTAGATTAATAATATGAGAGGAATTATATTATTATCTCAAATTAAATTATCTGAAATTACAAATGGTTATTTTTGGCATTTCAAGTCATATTACCAATTAACACAATGTTTTGAAAATCATTGACTTGTCCAATCCATGAATTTACCTGATCCGGAGAATGACCTTCCCTCATATATGATTTTGAGTCACTAAAATGCAATGATACTCATTTGGCACGAACCAGGTCATCAAACTTTTCAAACACATTTATCCAAAAGTTTTTTATGGGGCCTAGAGAGCTCCAAATCAAGGGGGGAAAGCATAGACATACCCAAAGGACCAATAGAGGTGTAGCAGTGGTCATTTGGCACTTGAGTCTTTTAACAAAACTTATGTGATGGTCCTAAAGGACTTCAAAACAAGAGAAAAAAAGCATGGACATTTATCATTAGTGGCTGTGCCAGTTTGGCACAAATCTGAGCCCTTTAAGGTAGTCAAAGTGCAGCACAAAAGGCTCAAAACCTAGAAAAACAATTTTAAAAAAACTCAGGGGGTAATCTGGCGAAATGGTGCCAATTTAGCATGAAATCGAACATTTTATGGCCGCCGGCCATCAAGTACTTGTAGGTTCTTATTGTGATTTGGTTTAGGAGAGCGGAGGGCGGGGAAGACGGAGGGGAATCTTGGAAAAACAGATGGCCCTTTGGTAAAGACCAAAGTAGGATACACTTTTTTGTGTGATAAATATTAACACTATGAATGTCAAGGCTTTACTAATTGGGAATATAAGAATAGCAGAAAAATATTTAAAAGTAGAAATATAAAACTTACAGTTGCTCGAGTTATGCCTGGAAGGCAATAGTCAGCATGAGGAGTCAAAACATGTCCCTTCTTTACCATAAACTGAAAAAGAACGAATGTATTTTGATTAAACTGGATATTTTCTAATAAGACACCTCAGTATAACTACACCAATGTCTCACGATGTTTGTAGCATTAGTTTCAGAGACAAAACCATCTTTGTCTAGCATGATAGCGTCCTCTGCATTGGCAAGGTTCCCTTCTATCTGGTAAAAAAATAGTCAGTTAGACCAAGAACAGGAGACAGACGAAGTATGATTCAATTTTGAAGGAAAAGGAAAACCTTGGCCAAAATGTTGTTAATCAGATTATTGTGATGAATCTTGGAGTCTATGCTCTGAAAGAAAGGTGCAAAAAGTGACTCTAAGCATACACAAAATAAGAAGAAAGAACATATTTGAACTTGCATAATAAAAACTATATACAATGCAAAGAGAATTTTGGTGATATAAGTTGATGAAATGAGTGCTAACTTTTAAGTTGTATGTTTCATTGAAGTTTATTTGCCAAATGACATGAAGCAAACAATCATAAAGCACACTTAATTTTTTAGTAAAATTGGTAACCTACTTTGAATTGGAAATTAAGGCATTTATCAAGATTTCAATGAACAAAGATATAGAATGATACAAGGTTAAAATACCAGTTCTGGTGCCAATATCAATGGTGTGGTGGAATGGTAAGGTTCCAGAGCAACTAGCAAACCATTTGACAATATAAGATGGTGCTAATTCGCACTGATCACAAGGCCAAGTGCCAAGGATAGAAGAAGAGGAAGATTGAAAGAAGATGAAAAGAGGATAAGAGGAAAAGGATTGAGAAAAACAAGAGAAACAAAACTTATACAAAGTCTAGTGTTCGTAAGATTGTTAAGGAAATTTCATTGTAGTTGACCATGGCAGTTCACCAACCTTCATTAGTAAATGAAGTACAAACTTCATCAGATAGCATTGGAGTCTGCTTTAACCTAGTATAGATGCTTAAAGAATGTTTCCATACCAGTGGGAAGGGAGGAATGGTTCATCTTGCTAGATATCATGCAAGGCAAACAAAATTATAACCGATGAGACAGACAGAATCTTAATCTTTGGCCTTAATAGGTTTATGGGGATTATGTTCATTGACTAACCTGATTTTGTATTCAATTGATGATACATTGTTCAATTTAACAAAGATCATTCCTTATGATATGTTCCTGGGGTGATTTGTTTCTTGAATATCAAGGTGTAAACCTTAAATGTGAACTTTTAAGGTAGATTCTTCTGCTAAGTAGCTTTCACCAAAAAATTTACGTTGGAAAATAGCACTAGTGTAGATTCGAGTACCAAGGTAGAGTGATGGGATGTGGGGCTCTTTGGCATGGAGTAGGCATGGGAGGATTGAGTAGTGGGATTCTATGATGGTGCAATAATTGAAGGATTGTCCCATTGATTCAGCGCGACCAATATCAATATTGAGGTGCTGGAGATGGAGAGGCCCTTGCTGCTGAAATACTTTTTGGAGACATCACATACGAGTGGGCCTGCAAGCAATTAACATGGCATGGAACCTTGAGACAATCACTTTGGCGTCTGTTGATCCAGAAAGTATGCTCCATTATAGTATCACACCAACTTGGCTTTGTTACTTCATATTAGTGGATTTGAAAGCTTTGAAGTTAGAAGTTTGCACTGTATTACTGGACAAACTAAGATTTGTTCTTCTTATTAGTTGAAGCAAAAGGTTAGATTCTTCAAATCACTCAGGGTATAGGAAACTCAGTAATTCAACAAAGAACAAAATTTTAGTAGAATTATCTTACATTTGGTGAGTTACGACGAGTAGTTGCTGTAACCAATCTTATGCCTCCTGTATTGTCATAAACTGGCGGTTTCCATTCTGCAAGCACTGCAATGACCAGAAGAAAATTCTGACAAACTAGGATCAAGAATGTTCACTGCATGGGCATATACATTAACTAGTTAATGATTATTTTAGAGTCAAAAATGAAGTTGGGAAAAAAATAGAAAAACAAAGAATAAGCATGACTATAAACTACACAAAACAAGGTTGCTGTGTGATATGAGCTATTACCAATCAAAGTGCAACCATAAAGATTGAAAGCTGGACTCATACCAGAAGTAACCTGAGAGAAACAAATGACTTTTGTAGATACATACAAGCTATAATTTCAGCTCCACGCATCTGATCCTAAGTGGATAGTTGATTGACAACCTACTACACTGATTACCTTCTTGCCACGCGTTAGAGTGAGTCTAATATGAGCATTATCAAACATCCCATTTGTTACCAGGGTCTTGAAAACAGCACCTTTTATCTAAAAGAGTGAATAATAAAGAAGTTTATTAAGTAATAATTATTTCATTTTAGACAAGCCTAGAATTAGTTTTACTATTTTGAAAGATTTCTTTGGCAAGGTTTGAACAGCATAGCAATCGTAATTCTAACCTCTTCTCGTGTTGGAACATCAATAAAGGCTAAAGCTTTTGCTGAATCAAACATTCTGGAAGAATAGAAGCAAATGAGGAAAAGTAAAATATATTGAGCAACATATGCTGCATTACATTGAAGAATAGGATGGATAAAGAACACTACCTATCTAAATGTTCATCGAGCTTAAAGACTTTTCCATTGTATACACGGAGTCCTTCCCACACTGCATCACCACCTTGGACAACTGAATCAAACACAGATACCTTTAACAACACATGGTTAGTTCACCAAAACAAAGAAACAAACAGTCTAAATGTATCAGGATAAATGACAAAAAAAAAAAACATTTCAGTACCTTGGCATTTTCACGAGGTAAGAGTTCATCACCAACCCAAACGAGTATTTTCTCATTGGCTGGGACAGGAAGAGGTGGAAATGGTAGTGAAGGATGAAAAGATGATACCAACCTCCTACAATGGCATCTGAGCATGTTGTAGAAAGGCAGGCTTTGTTCCAGCAAGTCATATAATTCAAGGGGAAAGGGCTGCAAATATTTTTATATCAGGAACACACAAAATGTGTCTCTTGGATGTCAGAGAAAATACAAAATGTCTTCTGGAAAATAGGAAATGGTGCAATCAATTTAGTAGTGTTAGCTTGAGCCAGGATATTGTTAACAAAATATTATATGATTAACATAGCATAGGCTAATATGCAGGACAGAAGACGTCAAAAAGGGACTGAGTTGCAATTTCTCGCAAAAAGATGCAGAATAGAATGGTCATTAATAACTCTAATTAGCAACAAAAGTGTGCAGCAAACCATGAACAAGAGCTGAGGTAAATGCACATGACGCTTAAACAGACAAACACTAAAAAAACTGCCATAATGAGAAAAATTCTAGTTCTTTGTAGTTGTTAAACTAATTAAAATAATTTGGCCTAATGGTCTATTACACCTTGCCTCCTATATATATAGGACTTACTTAATAAAAGATGAGACAATTATTCCCTTTTAACTTGGTACTAGAGCAACTTCCTTCCTCATCCCCCTCTCTGATTGACCTCTTTAAGAGTTCAATAGATTAACTAAATCTAGATGATTAACTTACTTGGTACTCCCTTTGTGCAATCCTCAAGAATCACCACTAGATTAGATAGAGCCCTTGCAACAATGCCATGATCTATGTTGTTTGACACTTTTGTCAAAGGTGACTTCTGTCCATATTCATCCATCAATTAGTGTTATCCCAAGAATAAACAAAAAGAAAAAGGTTCTTTACCTTTAAACATTATTGAAAGTCGGAATTAATGGTAAACACATAGCTTGAGACTCCTAACAACAGAAACCCTATGCTTACTCTCAGTAACAAGTTAATTTCTTTAAATCCTAATTTAACTACTTGGATCAGAGACAATACTGAAAACCTTGGACTAAAAATCAAGGAAAATTTGAGTAATATTGAGTTACTTGAACCTCAAGATTCTAGATCTGGGCTGTCCTTTAAAGACCCAACTAACCTCAATTCTTCCACAAAAATTATTGTACTTAACCGACAAATTAATCTTAAATGTTGGGTGAAGTCTAGATCCAAATGGATAGCATACGGTGACAAGGACACTTCCTATTTTCATCAACTTACCCAGCACTGGAGGATTGCTGCGATAAAGTATATCATCAACTGAGAACGGTGAAATTTCACAAGATCAACAACAGATTATTTCTCATTTTACAGTTTGATATGCCTCTCTTTAGAATTCTGATACTCAAAAATATCCTTATGAATTTTCAGAGTTACAAATTCCTTCAGTTAATAGTGAATTGCATTCTGTTCTTGTTAGTGAATTCAGTTTTTTGAATATGGAATAAATTAAATTCCTTCAGTTAATAGTGAATTGCATTCTGATCTTGTTAGTGAATTTCATTTTTTATACAAGCTCTTCTGCAGTTCTGCCTTCGTCATGAGCCTTTCATCTTCATACTAGCTCCGCCCAAGCCTTTCACCTTGGTTGTGAACTTCACCAAAGCCGTTTTCCTTCATCATGAGCTTTGCCCGAGCCTTCAACCTTTGTTGTCAACTGCCTGTGAGCACTCTGCTTCATCACAAGCGTCTTCCACCTTCATTGCGTGCTTTGCCTAAGTTGCAAGCTACTTTTTGTGAGCATCATCCAGCTTTGTTGCAAAAATGCAGCCAAGCAGGAAGCCAGTTTTGCAACCCCCACCCCAATACCAAGCATCTTCTGCGACCCACTTTCAGTCATGAGCTCCTTTAACGACTCGAATCCTTCAAGTAAACTTCTTCCTACTCAACTTCCTGACTTCTACTCATTTCTCCTCCTTAGAGCAATTGACACCTACCTAAATGGAATGATATTGTATTGAAATGTTATGGTTCCAGCAAGGAACCAAAACACTGAGACAAATAAAGAATTTAAATCTTGATATTAACTCCTTTACAAGGCATTGACTTCTTGTATCAAATCTGTTCTTGATTTATTTTAATTTCCAAAGAGCAGTCAGCTTTTATTGCAGGATGCATCATTCATGACTATAACATGATAGTGAGTATACTGAGATTTGATAATGTGAAACATGCCAAGGGAAATTGACCTTTGATCTTAACTAAAATTGATATTAAACCTTTGTAAAATCTCTTGACAAGGTATCATCCTTACCGTTCATCAATTTCCTAAAGAAGTTCATTGGTTGGGTTCATGTTTGTATTTGCTCCCCATATTGGCTTGCAAAATCATTGAAATATTTCTCACTAGTTTTCCAGATTAAGGAGTATAAGACAAGCATGGTTTAAAATTTCAAGTCGTATTGGAATTTCGGTCTATGACCGGAACGATACATTTTCGGAACCGTGCTAATATTATTTCAATATTTTTTAATATAAATATATTAATAAAAAATAAAAACTTTAATTCAAATATTTAAAAAAATAAAAATATTTTTAAAAAATAAAAAAGAATACAAGATCATTAATAGGATAAATAAATAAATTTTATTATATATTTTTAAAATTAAAATAAATGAATGAGATAGTTTTATTAGAGTTTAGTTAAACATATTTAGATTATCTCAACTATAGTTCGGAGTTATGAAATTATTAAATTAAAGTTTTAATTAAAAATCAGACAACCCATAGTGGTCGTTGGGTTCGACTCCTCCAGCACGGCTGCTGGGGTCGCGCGACCCATTCAGCACACAGCCACAAGGAACATGCGACCCCTCTGCAGCGGTCGAGAGGGTCACATGATCCCTCCTGCACGGCCCCTCCTGTGTGGCCACGGGGTCGCACGACCCCTCCGACACAGCCATAGAGAACACGTGACCTCCGAAGCGATCGCAGAGGTCTCGCAATGGTCATGCCAGTCTCTATGTCGTACAAGTCGACGGGTGGAACGAAATGTTTCGACTGCGCTGCCTGATACGACATGAGGTTTGAAACCAAGACAAGGTGGCCCTCTATCACCATATATTTTTATACTTAAATAGTTTTCTAATTCTTCTTTCGTGGATAAAATACAAGTCAATGATTTAGGTTTCGAGCCGTTTCGGACGAAACGGGCGGAACAGTATCGTTCCGCCCGTTCGCCGAAACCGGCACGAGGAAGGGCATCGTCTCGACGCGAGCACGCGCGACAGCGGCGAGACAGCGGCGAGTGGCGGTGGGGACAGCGGCGAGTGGCGACAGCCTGTCTCGCGCGACAGCGAGATTCGCGGCACAGCGAACGCGCACGGCACGCGATTCCTTCTGTCGCGCGTGCGTCGGTGCGCCAGCCTGTCTCGCAGTTTTTTTCCGGCTATAAGAGGACCGAAGAGCTCCGGTGGTGAGCAGCAACGAAGACGCAGCGAAGCGACTCGAAGCGTGGACGCACAGCAGCGAAGGGCGGCGCGGCAGCGACAGGTATGATCAATCGATCTCCGCAGCTTCGCCGGAGGCATTGCGGGACTCGCCGACGTCGCCGGAGGTGTCGCCGGAAGCCTCCGGCGTCGCTGGATGCCTCGCCGGACGGTGGTGGAGCTGGACGCCCGGCTCCTCCATCTTCGGCGGATAGTTCCGCGGGTCGGAGACACGGCGGATCTCCGGCGACGTCGTCGGAAGCCTCCGGCGTCGCCGGAATCTTCGCCGGAGCCTGCTGGAGTCGTGCGCCGGGCGGCTCCGGCGGTTCTCCGGCGGATCTCGGCGGCGAAGCCAAAATGGCTTCGGCGGCGGAAATCGGGAATTTCCCGATTAATTCCCGATTTCCGCCCGTAAATAAAAAAAAATAATAATAATAAATAAAAGTATTTATTTAAATTCAGCATTTCCTTTTTTAATTCAAAAAATTAAATAGATTTATTTAAGGAATTTTCTGATTTTATTTTTCTATTTTAAATATTATTTAAAAATTCTAAAAAAATTTTAAAAACCCTAAATAAAATCTAAAAAATTTATAAAAATTATTTTATAATCTGATAATTATTTATTATATTTATTATATTATATTTAATTAATATTTTAATATTTTTATCATTTTAAATATATATTATTTAAATAATTAAAATTATTGTTCCAAGTTTACTTGATAAAAATGTGTTGTAGACTTGTAGTAGATTACTTTAATGAAGTTGTCTTTTATAGTTTTATATATTTAATTTGTTTGTTTATAATGATAAAATTGTTATTGACAATGATGACTATTATTTGAGCTAACAATGTGAATTATTCTTAATTTTTTATAAGACATAGGTAATGGCACCCAAACATCAATATGATCCAGCTTGGAGACACGCACGCCGATTAGAGAATCGATTCCATTGGCAATGTTTACATTGCGATATGATTGGACGAGGTGGTGGGGTCACACGCCTAAAGCAACATCTTGCTGGTGGATATCCAGATGTTTCGAATTGTCCAAAAGTTTCTCAAGAAGTTCGTCGTGCAATGAAAGAAGAACTTGAAGGTTACAAAGTAATAAAGCATAAACAACAACGAGAACGTGATCTTCTTGATAGTCGAATATCTAGAGAGCCAATATATGATGAATTTGAAGATCGTGGTGATGCTCCAAACGATGGAGATTTTTTAGCAGCTATCAATGCCTCGCGAACTCAATATGACTATGAGCAAAATATGCGACATAGAAGTGACTCAGCTGGTACTAGTAGAAGTGGCTCAACTACTGCACCGACATTAGGAAGGAGTGCAAGTTTTCGTAGTACTTCAACACAAAGTGGTATTGGTCGGTTTTTTTCTTCTATGGGAGGACGAAGACGTGCAGTTGATATTGCTGATATTGATCCACTGGCATTTCCAGACCAAGCTAGCAAACAGACTAGGATTGATGATGCATACACAAAAGAGAAGAAGAAATCAATCGGTAAAAGCATTGCAAAATTTTTTCATTTTAATCATATTCCTCCTAATGCAGCAAACAACACATACTACCGTAGCATGGTGTCCAACATCCAAAAATCTGGTCCTGGTATTCAGCCTCCGACTGCATATGAAATTGCTGGTTCATATTTAGATGAACAAGTGGAGGAGATCAAAACTTGGATCCTATCATGCAAAAAGCAATGGAGCTTATATGGGGTTACGTTGTGTGATGGCTGGACAGGACCTACACGGATGAGTATTATCAACTTTCTACTATACTGCAATAGAAAGGTGATATTTCATAAATCTATTGATGCAACTACAGATTTTCATGATGCACCCTATATATATCGTTTGATGGATAGTGTAGTTCAAGAGATAGGTGCAGATTATATAGTGCAGATAATTACAGATAATGGTGCCAACTTTAAGAGGGCTGGAGAATTATTGGAGCAAAAATATCAAACATTATTTTGGACACCATGCGCAGCACACTGTATCGATTTGATGATGGGAGATATTGGTAAACTCGATATAGTGAAGAAGGTAGTGAAAAAAGGTCAATCTTTAACAAAATTCCTCTATAATCATCATTGGGTTCATGGATTAATGAGGAAATTTATCAATGGTGAGATTCTACGACCAGGAGCGACTAGGTTTGCCACTCACTTTCTCCTGTTTAAATCGTTGAATCAAAAAAAAGTTGGATTGAAAGTCATGTTTTCTTCTGAGGATTGGGAAGCCTCTCGATATTCTAGCACAGCCGAAGGTAAAGAGGTGCAAAAAATTATTATATCTGTTAGATTTTGGGACTATATTGCAGATATTCTTCTAGCAATAGAACCTTTGTACGTTGTCCTACGTAAAGTCGATATGGACAGGAAGCCACAAATGGGCAACGTTTACCGTCTAATTCATGAAGCAAAAGAGGAAATTAAGAGACGTCTTCAATCACCAACCAAATATCAACATTACATTGATATAATCAATACAAGATGGGACGATCAAATGGGAAAATATATTCATTTAGCAGGTACGTATTTTTTAATAAAGAATTTCTAATAATGTTATTAATAATTACATTTTTATATATGTTTAATTATTGCAGGTTATTATCTCAATCCGGCATATCAATACCGTTATAATCTTGGCACAAATGATGATCTATTACAAGCCCTCAGACATGTGATATCAAGACTACAAACAAATAGAGAATCAATTGCTGAGACTATTAATGAAAGCCGATTATTTCGAGAGGCATATGGTTCTTTTAGTGATCCTATTGCAGTGTCATGCAGATATAAAATGGATGCAGGTAAATATAGTAAAAATTATTATTAATTATTGTTAGCAAATAAAAATATTATTTTAATTTTGTTCTTATTTATCTTACAGCTGAATGGTGGTTACAATATGGAGGATCAGCTCCAAATTTGAAAAAGATTGCAGTACGAATTCTCTCACAGACAACATCTTCAAGTGGTTGTGAAAGAAATTGGTCAACTTTCTCCCTCATTCATACAAAAGTAAGAAATCGTCTTTCTTATCGTCGATTGGAGAAGATGGTCTATGTTCATTATAATATACGTCTTCAATTAAGAGCAATAACAGAAGAAAATGAAGAACAAGAGGCTGGTGATATAGACCCATTTGATATTGGATTTGTCCAAAATGAGAATGATCCAATGATGGATTGATGGAGCGCTGTTGAGGCTGAAAATCCATTACTTGATGAAGCAGGAGACCCACCACGACCATCTCAATTTCTCACTCAACAGATTAAAACAATACAAACTACAGGAGATATCAGGGAGGGAGAAGATTATAATGAAGCTTTTGATCAAGAATTTCGATTTTCTGGATCTCGATCAAGACATTCTGAAACATCCCAAACCCAACCAAAGTTCACAGATAAAGGTAAAGCTCCTGCAGTTTTTACTAAAAAGAAAGAAAAAGTCAAGCCTCCTGCTTTTACAGGAAGGGGTCAATTGAGAATTAGAGAAAATCCACTTGATGCAATTGATGAGCAAGAACATGATGACAGTGATGAAACATCATCACCTTCTGATATTGTAGTCCGACGAGAAGTTAATAGCAGTGCAAGTACTCATGCAAGTGATGATAGTGGCGATGCATCTGGTGGTCAAAATTATGATCCCCCTACTCAAGCACCGGAGCCATGGACATGTGAGGCAGATTACACACATACAACTCAAGATGATGATCATGGAGCTAGACCTATTCAATATCAACGTCGAAATAAGGATGGCAAACAAAAGAAAGCTCACAATTATCAAGATATGCGACAGAGTTTAGCTGACATTGATTCTGATCGAAGTTCATCATACTCTCAGCCTTCTTATTATAACTCTGATGCATCATATGGTGATCCATCATACCACAGTTCAGAGGCATATGTTTATCCTTATCCTTATCCTGTGCCTGTATCTGTTCCGATTTCAATGGTGCCAGTTCAAGTCCAACTTCCAGTGATGAATCGAGATACGCTGATGGACATGTGGAGAAATCAGTATCAATATTGCATGTCATGGGATGCTTATTTAATTTGGGCGTTAGAGAACTATGGAATTGATCTAAGCAGAATGCTACAAGAACCAATGTCTTCATCTGATTCGCGTCACTCCTTTTGGTATTAGTAAGGTGACATATTGTAATGTATCAATTTTAATTCGAGTTATTGATAGATCAATTTTCTTTAAAGAAAGTTATATTTAATTGTTTTTTTAACAATATTAAGTTGTTCAATAATTGAAAACTTATATCAAATCAACATACAACTTATTTTTAAATTATACACAATAAATATATATTTATCTAATAATTATTATATATAAATAAAAAATACCGAAACCATACCGGCACGAAACGATACGATACCGAAACCGTATCGTTCCGGTCTGGGACCGAAACATCGGCACGGGTCGATACTTAAAACCTTGATACAAGTTACTTCTTTTACCGTCATAGTCAAGAAATTTTCTCATCTTACATTAGCTAGCTGATGACTTTCTTATTGCCATTAGGGGAAATGACAAATCATGTAAGACTTTATTTAAACTATTTCAACACTTTAAAGGCTTATCAAATATTTCAATTAACTTCAGCAAATCAGAGAATTACTTTACTAATTGTTCGCTTATGATTAAGCAAAAAATTTATGGAATTTTTCATATGAAAAATGGTTTATAGTCTATGCCATTCCTTCCAAACTATTTATCACCAAAATGAATTACAGAATAATACCAAAAAAAATTGTTGACAAAGTTATTACACACAAAATATGATAAAATAAAAAGTATCTTTATTCTTATCATGGTTTCCTAATAGACTTTCGACATGGAACTTACAATCATATGCAAATTTGGTTTCTGAAAACCTGTGGACTTGTGCACATTCTCATACCACCAAGGAGCCCAGATTCCATCGATGGATTTTGGTCCAGCTTCCCACCTGTACAATAATCCCAAATGAAGTAAAAAAAAATTTACTCTTTGTAAATTAACAAGGTAACTTATATAATTGCATGGTTTTGAGTAGAAGATATAATTTGTAAGGCTCGATAATCACAAACAGTATTCATCGGTTATGTAAAGAATCAAATTTAGAAGTTGATTTTTCTATCTATAGCCATACTTTAGCATTGATGTCTGAAATGGGATGTCCAGATCTTGACAAAGCCCACGGAGGACAACCTGAAGGTTAGAAGAGATTAATTTATTACTTTTCAAATTAAAAAAAAACAAGTTAAACTAAATGTTGGATTGATAATAAAACTAAAATATAGTGTCCTTAGTCATATTTTCTAACCAAACAATGTGAAACTACATTAAATCACAGAAAAGTGTATTAATCTCCCTAAACAAAGTATTACAATACATATCAGTTAGCCTGCTACGTCTGAATAAAATAATTAAAGTAAGGAGAGTACTGTAGCCACATAATTTCGTTATTATTCAGATTGTGTAGATTCAAACCTCTCTTACTGGAAGGAGATCATAGATTGGGAAGTAGTTACCCTCCTATACATCTTTTACTTTAGCTGGATTTTTTTTTTCCTAAATGTATGTTTTACACATGAATGTGATGGTTCAAGAGTTGGAACAGATAGGGTTTCGGTTAGTAAGGTAGCTAGGTTGCATTCTATAATGAAGTCCTTTCTCCATTTCATCAAAAGCTTTCTTGTATAATAAAGAAATGCTAGTTATAGTACACTTTGTGCAAAACTGAAGGGCTTACTAGGTTAGGATCCAAGTCCATATTAGAAATTATCATAAACGCTTGATGTGTATGGTAACATGGTTTTAAAAAGCCCATATGTGGCCACCAAAATGAATTTCAAAGGAAATCCTCATAGAGGCATGATACGTGTGCATACGACAAATGCAGTCTATTTGTGAAGAAAAAAAAAATATCATTATTTGGACCAATTTAGAATGAACAAAATTGATTTTAAACCCAAACCAACCTATTTGGTAGCTTGTGACTTGTAAGAATTAACTCAATCCCTTGTTTTTGTAAATCATAAACACTAGGCATAAATTATATGGATATTACTTAATTAGACTGTTGTGTTATATTGAATATTGTACTGCATGTGTTTTACATTCTATCATCGACATATATTTTCTACGTGGCAGTATGAATTGGTAGCGTCAATAAATATACCTTACGGATTCAAGAGCAATCTAAACTGAAACTATGCCATATATGAAATGAGGCACAAGGGGCAACAAGATGGGCAGCAAATTATTTCTCAAGCAAGACTGTGTGCGAGTACCCAGCACGCAATCAGACACCTCGTGGCTGCACACCACCATGCTGTTGGGACCGGGTGCATGCCGACGCGGACACGTATTGTAATTGTTACATAATTACATGCAGCAGAAACAAAAGCATGAATAATTTCCTAAATTATTCTAACACATATCCTAAGCATGCAATGTGTTTACAGAATCGTAATATAAAATTTTTGCAGAAAAGGAAATTACTCTACGAATTACCTTGCATAACTTGGAAGAAGGAACGAGATCCAACCGTTAGCGTCCCTTGAAAGCTCCGCCTCTATTCGTATCCACGCCGAGTATCGTCGGGATGACTTCACTAAGCCACGAGTTTCGTGTTCACGAGAACTACTAGATTCTCCGTAAACACGACGAAAACCGAGAGAGTAATCAAATCGAAAGACTCACCACCAAGGTTGGCCGAAGAGGAAGATCGTCGCAAGGAAGAACTTTGTCGCCTTGATGCTTCTCCTTGTGCTCACGGCAAGAAGAAAGAGGGAAGGCCTATGGCCGGCCAAGAGAGAGGGAGAGAAGAAGAGGAGAGAGCCCAAGTAATTCTTGGATGGATCCTCTTCCATGGCACCCCTTGGGTCCTTTATATAGGGAGAGGTTTCTTAATTCCCAAGCAAACCTCTCCTTGATTATGGAATAATTTCTCAATCAATCCATAATCAAGGCTCTCATGATCAAGCTTCTTCTTCTTGATTATGGAATAATTTTTCAATCAATCCATAATCAAGGCTCTCTTTCTTTTGGCATGATTATATAAAATTTATAAAACAAACCAACCATTGGTTCATTATATAAAAATTTATAAAACAAACCAACCATTGGTTCATTAAATAAATTTTATTAAACAAACCAACTCATGGTTCATTATATAAAAATTTTATATATATATAATTTATATAACCTTTTATAAAATAAACCAACCTTTGGTCTATTTTATAAAACAAACCAAAATAGCCTTATCCTCTTATGGTGGTGGCCGACCATGACAAGAAGAGAGGAGGCCCCCTCCTTGGCCGGCCCATCTAACCCCAATTGGATCAAATCCCTTAATGAATTAAACTTATTTAATTCACCCATTAAGTCTTTAAAAGACTTAGTCATTCTATGCTTCCGATGCGTCTGAAATAAATTCAGTTTTGACTATTGTTTGGACTTACCAAAAATAGTCTATCTCGATTGGAGAATCTAATTCTCAACTCGTTTTAAATCCTTCGAATTACTCGTTATGCGTGTGACCAAATAGGCTTTCAATTTATGTTGGTCGTCCATAATTAACTAATTAATTATAGAACGATCATGAGTGGCACCTAGTAGTACATCATGATCCCCAATTAATTGAAAGATCAACGGTTGACCTCAGAAATGATTCTGAAACCCTTCAGCAGCTATAATGAATCGTGCCCCATTCCCTTCACCATCTTATACCCACTTGGTTCAGGACATGGTCTATGTGTGTCAGTCCCCACTAGGCTAACTACGTCACACCTAGCCCAAGTAACGTTTCCTCGTCCTATGGATTCTAATTACTCTCATGTATTTAAGAGATTCATACTCTGAACATGTCATGCTCTGGCCAGAGGCTTCGAGTAACAATCCGACGATAGGCCTCGGGTATACATCTCCTCGCAAGGAGTGATGAATCCTTTGTAGGCTGTTCAAACGTCTTCGGGCACTTCAGCTTATACCCAATCATCCTGGGTCCACACCTCCTTGGAGATGCTTGCTTAAGATGTCAAAGTATAAGTCTCCATGACCAAGATGACTTGAACACCGCAAGTCAAAGGAACATCGCACTTAAGCTGCAGTAAGAACTTCATTGACATATCTATATGTAGACTACCATATGAAGTTTTACAGCCAGTCACTCCAATGAACTAGTTCCCTTAACTAGCATTCATGTTTATCTCCGGACATCTCCATGTCACCAGCCAGTGAGAATCAGCTGATTAGAGAATAACCCATGCTAGTCTCAACAGAATTGATAGTGTCCGTATTTATCAATTCATCGACTAGGGACAATTTCAATACTTCACAATTGCACATGTAGAGATAATCACTAGTTGTGAATTCATCACAAATTCTCTCATGCTGTGAATTGTATTGCGGACATTCAGTAATTGAACTTAAGATCTTAATCAAATAATCATGTATACTCAAATAGTGAATATTCATTTATTAAAATAAATGATTACAATTATAAGGCGATTGTCTTAGGACACTTCTCTCATATCACTAACACATGTTGCATGCTGCACAACAATCTGCAGCTATGATGCATGTTGGATTGTTAATTGTCTTTATCAATATAAATCATTTTTTAATACTTTTAATGTAGACTCATATATCTCCACAGATTGCATATGCATTATGCAGGCAGTTGACTGCATGACACCTCATATACTTTTTAAAATCTTGTATTGTAGAACAGAGGAACACTTCTATAGAGCAACAAAAGTGGACGTTCAAATTGCTGGTTGTGACTAGAAGGGCATTTCTATCAAGCAGCACAAGTGGATGTTCAAATTTCTGGTTGTGATTGAGATAATCTGCAAAAAGGAAGTCAGAGATGATGTGGGCCAATGGCTAAAGCATTTTTTATATTTCAGAGTGAAAATTTGACACCCATCTGTAAGCATATTTCTATTGATTTGGATATCATTAGAAAGAAGTGAATAGAAGACCCATTCACTACAGGGACCATTCAGAAATTAGTTCAAGATGCATCTATATTAGACACAACAATTGGGATGCAGTTGTATTGAGATCTGAACAGCGGATATTGCTGATTAGAAAATATACTCAATGGTTACTGCTTCATGTGAAGCACTCTACTTTTACACAAAGGAATTTACATTTTCTTGGCAACTAAAAGTTTACAGAAAGGAATTTATGTTTTCTTGGCAACTAAAAGTTAAGTGCCTTTTAGAAAAACCTGGCACATCCAATGACAAAAAGTAAAAGAAAGAAACATGCAAGGACGTGCTTTTCTTTAGCATTAACAAATTAAAGATCTAATGTGGCCAGACATTTCAATGGATACCATTGACGGCATATTAATATAGGAAGTAGAATTATGTTAGTGTGTTAGTGGTAGAACAACTTACAGATTGTGCTCATTTTCCTATTATACACCACATATAAATTTAATTGGATTCGGATATAAGTATCCTACATGAGCATGGTTCTGGCTGTCTGACATGATTGTTCAATGGAAGCATTGTTCAACTCAATGTCCAAAGTGGAGCATGGGAACAAAGGAGTAACAACGAATCCAAGTATCAAGATCATATAATGCCTATAAATGACCAATTTTCGCCAATAACCATTGTTTTCAAAGCAATCTTAGGGGTTTATATGGCCCAATTTTCAACCTGATTAGGCAAACACCCAAAGAAGTGAAACTATGATATATTCAAGTCTAGTTTGCTTTAAGTCAAATAAAATAATTTAACCTGTATGATTATTACTTTCTCTGATCTCTTCTCAATTCATAAGGATTATTACAAGATAAATTCTTGGAGTGGTTACTCCTAAGTATTAATTTAAATACTTGGCAACTATATGATACATCTATCATCGTTAATTAATATAGATCAGTACATATTATGTATTTTACCCTGTATAATTACATATATTAGCTTTTAGTGTACTATTTTTAGACTATGCAATGGGTCAACCATATACTGCTTTTTTAGATATTGTTAACAACATCCTTGATACTTGCGTAACTTCCCATCATCAACAGTTAGCAATAATCCATGTTTACAAGAAAATTTCCACAAGAATTATTGTGATAGAGACAAGTGGAAAACTCCATTAAAAGTCTATAAATGCAGAAATAAAGATTCTAAAACTCCATTATTAATTTGGCATGTCTTGGAAGATGATAAACCTACTTGGGAAATGATATAAAGTTCATCAATTCCAAAGGGTTCAAGTCAAAAGTCGGCACTAAATGTCCAATAATTTCAATGTGATTTACTTTCCTATACTTGGAAAATTGTAGCAAATGTATGAGTTTTTTATGTTTCCTATGTATCTTTACGAGTCTTCTGTGTTTTCAATGAGTCTTTCTACTGGCATTTATGTTGCTTGAGTCCTTTGTGAGTCCTAGTAGAAATACCTGTACTGTAGTAATGATGAAATATGGAATAGATATCAACGTTTTTGAGAGTTTTCTTTGATTGTGTGATACAATCTCCCTATGGTGTGATGCTTTAAGAGCCCTTAGGTATGATACCTAAGTTTCGACATTTCTTTATACAATCTTCCTATGTTGTGATGCCTAGGAACCCTTAGTTGTGAAACCTAAGTTTCTAAAATCCCTTTACCATTTTATTTCAAATTTCTACTTCCCAAACCACCCAACCCTCAATCTCCGCTTGTGCTGCATCATTTAGTATTAGAGCCTTATAGCTTTAATATGTCTATAAGATCCGGGAGGAGCTTTGGAGGAAAGTTGACTAATAATCAACGTGATGAGATACTTATTCGCATGATGGAGCAACTTGATGGCATGCAAATTCGTCTAAATGGTATTGAAGCCATGATTTCTCAATCTAAAGGTGATCAAGTCCAAGGAGAGCAAGGAGAAACATCTCAAGCAAATAATAACTTGATTCAAGAAGGGTTTCTAACACCTCAACAACATCAACCTTTTTCGGAGTGGGCTAGAGGATTTCTTAAAGTAGAAAATAATTACCAAGATGTTGCTAGAGATATCACAAAGAAAGTTCAAGCTCAAATTTCGAAGGAAAAGTGAACCCCACTTTATTTGCTGATTGGCTTGCAGCAATAGAAGAATATATTGATTGGTATGACATGTCAGATGATCGAAGAGTAAGGTTTGCTTGAATGAAGCTAATGGGTTTAGCAAAAATATGACATCTAAACTCAACTCATGGCAGGAGATTAGGGCAACCACCAATCAACTCATGGCAGGAGATGAAAGCTAAACTACGAAAGAAGTATTGGCCTACAAATTACTATGACAAATTATGTGATCAACTTATTAATTTAAAGCAAAATCATTTATTGAGTATATGCAAAAGTTTGATGAGTTAAAGACCAAGCGCCAAATTGTTGAAGATCCTAGACAGACTCTTGCAAGGTTTAAAGCAGGATTAAGGTCTGAAACCCAAAGAGAATTAATAAGACAGCCAATTTACAGCCTAGAACAAGCTTTCCAAGTGGCCTTGGATATGGAGGAGTATCTGAGTCATTTGGTAAGAAGCTTGGAGTTTCAGGTATGAATAATGGAATTCATGAAACCAACCAACAAGCAAAAGGTGGATTCGTCAACTCATTTAATCAACAAAGTGACTCTAAACCACCTTTGAAACTAACCGAGTTAAAGAATAAGGGCAGCATATGTTTCTCAAGCAACCGGGTCATATGACTTATAAATGTTCGAAAAAGAATCCACACATTGGGATAGAGCTGAAAATCATATAGTAGAAGGAGATGGAAATTCTTTTGATTATGGAGTTTATATTGAAGATGATTTGGAAGAAGATGAAGACACTTCTTTGGCGACTGTTGTTAGGTGTATTCTTACTACTCCAAAAATTGAAGGTGAAGATTGATGACGGGCATCTATTTTTCAGATGTTGGTTTGTTGTGGGAATCAAGCACATAAGCTTATCATTGATGGAGGAAGCTATATGAATGTTGTCTCAACATCTATGACAGAATGCCTCAAGCTTCCTACGCGGCCACATCCCCAACCATACAAGGTCGGATGGATAGATAACACAACTATTGCGGTAACACAATGTTGCCTTATTTCTCTTTCTTGTGAAAATTATAGTGACTCTATTTGGTGCGATATTATTCCTAAGAAAGTAACTCGTATACTTCTTGGGAGACCTTGGCTATATGATCGAGATGTGCTTCATTATGATAAGGAGAACACATATGCTTTCATGCTCAATAACAAGAAAATATTATTGAAACCAATGCAGACTACTGAAAAAAAGAAATACAAGCAAGAGAAGGCAAAGAATGCTACCAATAGTGAAAAACCTCTTCACATTCTAACCAAGAAAAAATTTCAGCAGGAGAGTAAAGAAAATTCTACTATATGTGCTCTTATGATCAGAAAAGTTAAAGAAGTATCTGCTCCCAAAGCTTCCTTATTTCCTCCCGAAATAACTATGTTATTAAATGACTTTTCTGATGTGGCTCCAAAAGAATTACCTACTGAGCTTCCACCTATTGATTTTGTACCAGGTTCACAACTACCCAATCTACCAGCAGACGTGGCTATTAGCAATATCTTCAACATTGAGGATTTTACTTTATATTTGGGACATGAAGATGTTATGACAAGTAATGCACATATGCTCGTTTGCCATCAATTCAAACAACAAAAGACGACATTGAAGATGTAAATGATCATCAGTGAAAAAGAAAGCGGTTATAAAAAGTATCTTATTAAATGGAGGACATGACCCCTTTTTGAATGCGACCTTTATGAAAAACTCCATGCTTTTAATTTGCCAGAGACAAGCTTTTCTCACTCGGGGAGAGTTGATGGAAGCAAGTGGCAAACTGCATTAAAAGTCTATAAACGTACAAATAAAGATTTCAAAAACTCCACTCTTAATTTGGCATGTCTTGGAAGATGATAAACCTACTTGGGAAATGATATAAAGTTCATCAATTCCAAAGGGTTGAAATCAAAAGTTAGTATTAAATGTCCAATAATTCCAATGTACTTTAATTTCCTATGCTTGGAAAATTATAGTATATTCATGAGTCTTTTTATGTTTCGTATTTGTATTTATGTGTCCTTTGTGTTTTCAATGAGTCTATCTACTAGCATTTATGTTGCTTGAGTCCTTTGTGAGTCCTAGTATAAATACGTGTACTGCTGTAATGCTAGAATATGGAATAGATATCAAAGTTTTGAGAGTTCTCGTTGATTGTGTGATACAGTCTCCCTATGGTGCGATGCTTATGAGCCCTTAGGTACGATACCTAAGTTTCTACATTTCTTTATATAATCTCCCAATGGTGTGATGCCTAGAAACCCTTAGGTGTGATACCTAAGTTTCTACAATCTCTTTACCACTTCATTCCGAATTTCTACTTTCCAAACCACCCAACCCTCAATCTCTGCTTGTGTTGTATCATATTGTCTCATAGAAAATGCTACACATAATCACCTCCTACAATACCTACATGATACGCAACCAAGATGGTAGTTTGGTATATTGAAACATATCTAAATTGATTAACTAGATTAACTAAAGGGATAGGGGTCTTGGATACCATAAGTTGTAGTGGTATAATACTATTCATTTCTTCTATAAAAAGAACAATTTAAGGAGTGTATCAAGCAAGTGTCAAAGACTCTCTCTCCCTCTCATGCAAGTTCGTTAAAATTTAAGCTTGGATAAACAAGAAGGTGACTAGAACCGATGAATTTCTCAAAATCAGCTTAATCTGATATTGAGCATATTTAAATTGATTCTCTCATTTTCTAGATAAATTTTACTAGTTTCTAGCTAATTTATGAGATGTCTATTTTTTTTAACTTATCAAACGATTTTATCAGATATCCAACTTCATCAGATCAAATCAGCCGTTGCCAATACTAATACAGTTCAGGCAGTATCATACAATTTTAACAAGCATAAAATAACCCTAGTTTCAACTAGCACCACTTATAAAACCAGACAACTAAAGTATGAAATTCCTGTTCAACCTACAAAGATAATAACAAGAAGTGAACTAACCTCCGGATCTTTTGTTAAGTCATCGGCATCTATTACAGGTGGATGTTTACCAAACTTGCAAAGCTCACTGTATATGGATACAAGATCACCCAAACCCAGCTCAAGAAATGAAGGCGATATAACTTTGTTGAACGATTGCTGATGGCATAAATCATCATGAAGGATTAGGAAGGAACAAATAAGAAGCTTGTAATGTAGGATTACTGGATACATGTACACCAGATACTTCTGGTAATGGAGTCAACTTAGCTATTGCAAAAATAAGTAGCTTGTATTGTGTGAAAAAATCTTGAATCCAGAAAACAAATTATACAAATTTTCAGATAAGCTTCCAGAACGATAAATAATTACATGAAAAATAAAATGCTACAGTTTGGAATGCCTCCTTTATCCTTGAAGTATAAGTAAAATGCAATGCAGCAATGGACTTATTGTATTATCAATTTCACCATGGCTCAATTGCTCAAACCATGGACCTCCAAGTTGTAGAAGAATATTGGTTTATGCTCCTGAGGAATTTGTCCATGGATTTGCATATTCCCATCAGCCTATTCTTCACTTGGTTATGAAGCAAATATCTAAAGACTTTGGCAAGGATTTGAGAGCCTTAAATTTTGAGTTGTACTTTCTTTGACAACTATTCCATTATTGCAAGCCAAAAAAAAAAAAAGATTCTATATTCTTTGAACAAACTTAAGAAGTCTGAAATACAACATCATATTAGAAATTACACAAACATAAACATTAAAACCACTCTAACATGTACAATTGTCCAATAAATGTTTGCAAGGCTTGGTGTGATGGTAAGCATATAGATGAGTTTCCCAAGCCACGAGGGTTCGATCCCCACACTGCGTAAATAAAAGTCAGTGGCGCTCGAACCACTCGCGGTGCTGGGCATTCCGCATGGCCCATTTGAGCTTTCCAGATTTAACCGGTGGTCGAGGAAAAGGTGAATGAAAGGCAGAAATATCTAGACACCTGAGCTATTTTAAAATTGTCCAATAAATGTGAATTATTTGGATAAGTCTAGAAAATCCAATAATTAAACAGACGCAAAGAGTAAAAGCCTAGCAAATTAGGAAATAACAAGAGGAAAAAAGTTGTGGTTCACAATGTGTGCTTACCAAGATATTAAGGGGATTGCGAATCAATATAAAATGTTTTCCTTTCTTCATCAAATCATTTGTCAAATTAGGAAGACGTTGTTTTGCTATATGCTACAAAGAAGACAAAAGGATAGTATTAGATTCAGAAATAAGAATCATGATAGTTGACAACAGGCTAAAATCAGGCAAAACTAATTGCACTTCAGTGAAGTCCAGAAGCATACTAGAAGCCAACAGATTAAGAATTGTGATAGTTGACAACAGGAAGAACTAAGGAAAAACTAATTGCATTTCAGTGAAGCCCAGAAGAATACTAGAAGCCAACAAATTCAGAGTAAAACCATTCAATGCAAGGTTTGAGTGACAATGATATAAAGTTACTACCTTGCAGTATCGATATTTCCTCTCACCAGGTCCGAATATCACCTCCTGTACCACCTTATTTCCATCAGAATCCTACATTTTGCAATCACAACCGAACTGGTTAACAATATAAATATACACACACAGATATTAATATGTCTACCCTAAAAATAGCATGAAAGTGATTGATATTGAGAAAGTGAAATGTTGTTTGGCAAGATGGGGAACCATGACATAGTCCGTTCAATCCACTATTGTCTTTAGGGAAAAAAACATGCAGTTTGAAACGAACTCTGGTGATATAAAACAAGCTAATGTTCCATCACCATATCAATTAGTTCAATTTGACTACGCTCAGAAAAAACAGACTCAAAAACCCGTAACGAGTCATTACCATTTTGGCAAGGAGTTCATCACGGTAGGGCCTCTCGACGCCAGTGATCCTCAAGAAGTTTGCATATAGAGGTTCGTCGACCACATCCATATCGTCCCTCTGAACCCAAACCAACAAAAAGGATGAATGACGATCAAATGGCCATCAGGATCTCACCGTCAAAAAGAACACTGAATCACACAAGATCAAGCACGCGGCGGATGCAGAGAGAGAGAAGAGAAAACCTGAGCGAAAGAGTACATGAGACTGGTGCTGAGGGACCTGGGAGCCGACCACGAGTGTATCACCTGCACCTCCTCGGTCGCCATCGTCGTGAATTGATTCAGAGCTTCAGAGGTTTCCCCGTCGACTCTCGATCCGCCTCTTCCCTCTCCAACACTTGGCCCACTCTGTAGTCACCTTACCATGAGCGCAGCCACGCTTCTATGGGATCGGATCGTGTTCTAAAAAAAATTATAAAAAATCCTTATCATCCCGTTTACCGATGAAATTCAATTCCTTCCATAATTTGAAAATAACTTAACACCATGTTTAAAAACTTTTTAAATAATTAAATTTCAATTCTCAAATGAATTAGTAAACAACAGAATTAAATTGAATTCTCATATTTAGAATCAATCAGAATTGAAATCAATTGTTATACTTTTACCATTTTATCCTTCAAGTAAAATGAAGATCATCAAGCAAAATGAAGAATAAAATTTGGAAGCGAGAAGAGCGCAGTCCGAAACGGCGCTGAGCAGCGAGCAGGGTTGCAGCAGTCCGAAAAGGTGCTGGTTTGTTTTATTAAGAAGGGTGAATTAGTAATTTAAAATTTGGAAGGGAATTTCCTTCCCAAATCAAACCCAAAAAGGTCTGATTTATTTTGGAGGTGTGGAATTCAATTCCTTTCTAAAAATTGCTACCCAATAAGAGAATTGAATTCCAATTCCCAAAGGAATTCCAATTCCTTCATTTCCAAACAGGGTGTAAGTGAAGGAATTGAATTCTCATGGGAATTGAAATCCAACAAAACTAAAGAATTCAATTTCATCCTAAATAAGTATGATTTGGTATGAAAATTGAATTCCAATAAATGAAAATACTAAAATAATCTCACATAAATATAATATTTGATTCCTAACCTATAAATGAAAGGCAAAATAGTAAAAACAATCAAATTCATTTAGTTTTAAACTAATTCCAAACAAAAGAATTCAATTCAATTTCTTTGTTTACCGACTCATTCCAAACATAAGAATTGAATTCAATTCTCACTGGAAATCAATTCTTGATGGAATTCAATTCAATTTCATTGCTTAAAAACTTTCCAAACAGGGTGAATGGGAAATCGAACTCGAATAACTCCTAGATCTAAATCCGATCACAACCAACCAAATAACCCAATTAAAAATAATTGTTTATTATTTTTTATAATTATTTATTTTAATCTTATACTATTTTATTATCATATAAATATTAATATTAATATATAAAAAATATCTTAATTTTCGAAATAAAATTTAATTTAATATTAAAAAATCACTAAATTTTAAATCTCAGTCAACCCGAATCTAACTCGAATCAAAATATACTATCTATAATTTTTTGTCCACTTCACTTACACATATAGTAGGATTTTGTAGTTATAATTTATATTCGAACTATTGGAATGAATTCAGAATTTATACATAGTATTTCTATACTCTTTTATGCGGTGAAAAATTAAAATATACTTTATGATTTAACAATTAAATCAAATAAGTGTTCGTATGGATTTTTGAAACAAACATAGGCATAATCTTAAATCAAAGTATGCATTACAATTTAACCATTCAAGTAAAATCCTAAAAACATAACAATTTAGACATGCAAAACTATCTAATTTAAACATACTAGATCATTTAAGTATAACCTAAATAAAACTATGAATACATGCATCAAAATTCATATGAATCAAAAACATATGTGAAGAATTACACCTCTCAAACAACCTCTGTTTGGGGATGACTAACTATTTCAGATTCAACGAAATAGCTCTTCGATATTTTATCTTGAACTCATGCTTCTTTCTTCAAATTCAATCGTTGATCAGATTTGCTTCTCCAACACTTGATCACACTCATTTTTCGTTGAGACGGTCTTAATGACTTCCTCAAAGATGAAGAAAGTGCTGCCCAATTATCCCTTCACAAGGGGTTGCCCAAAGGGCCCTCAACAAGGGGCGACAACAATCCTTCTCCGAGAAGAAAAATAAGAAACAAAAAGATGGATTTCTCCTGATAGAAGAAAGGGAAGAAGAGAAGATCTTTATCTTCTTTCTTTGAGAGGGGGGTCATAACTTGGGAGAAGGGGCTATACAAAACTCCAAGAATGACTATTCTATTTATAGTTCATCGATTCTCTAAGGAATACAAAAAGTTGTTTGTCTTATCATCTCGCCCAGGAATATGAAGATGTGTGTCTCATCATCTCTTCAAAGAATATGAAGAGATGTGTGCATCCCCATCATCTTTCACGAGTACCATGCTTTTTTTTTTACTAAAGGGCACATCCCATATAGTGAACTTCCTATTATACCCATCCCGCCAAGTGATGCCTTTCTCAATTCACATTTTCGAAAGTTCTGAACCACTTTATCAGTAAAATATTATTTTGTGGTTCGGATGGAGATGGAGTCGATTTTTTTCAGCCTATATATATATATATATTTATACCTTGCACAAGTCAATTCATCACGAAGGTACATATATATTTCTACCTTGCACAATTCGATTCATCACCAAGGCACCTGAGGAAGATAGGTGTTGAAGGAGAAAAAGCAAGCAACAGTTTGGTAACAAATAGAAATAGTAATGTACGTATGATTATCATCTTTGATATGGTATCAGACCTAGTTTTATACATGATAAACTCTTTTTACTATTTTTATGTTTGGAGAAGGACTCTAAGGGTGTCATGCATTACATAATTAGGGTTCTCTGAAATTGTTTAAACTTAGGATAAATTAATGCTTGAATTCGACCTAAAGGGTGATATCTTACTATATCAGGTCGTAGGAGGGACTGAAATCAAATGATAGGAGGATCTGAAATAAAAGAACTTTAGGCCCTAGGAGGTCCTGAATAAAACGATTTCAGGCCCTACGAGGGTCTGAAATTAAAGGATTTCAGGCCCTAGGAGTGCATGAAATCAAAAGATTCAGGCCATAGGAGGGCCTGAAATCGTTTGAATTCAGGGCCTGGGAGGGCCTGAAATAAAAGGAATTCAGGCCCTCCTAGGGCCTGAAGTCAAAATATTTCAGGCCCTCCCATGGCCTGAAATCAAAATATTTCAGGCCCTTGATTATGATTTTCAAAGTTTGCTAAATGTAATTGTAATTTATTTTTCAGGGATGATAATGTTGTTGATGAAATTCTCTCTGATATATAGAATACTCTTAATGATAATGCTGTCATGGGGAATGGAGCAGAAATAGCCAGTAATAATATTCCATTATCTTCCCAGTATGGTGATTTACAAGAAATTTGACAATTGATCTAAATGAAGAAGCAACTAATCTAGAAGATGAGGGTATGAATTCTTCTACAATAGTTGTTGAATTTTTTGAGCCAACCTGGAGTGAGAAGGAAGAAATTGGAATCCGAAATGCAGATGAATTACAACCCAGTACAAGTGTACTAGAATTTCATGCTGATGATATGCAGATTAAGCAATATGAATTCCTCCCAGATCAGTACAATGACTTAGAGGAGGAGTTTTCATTAGCTGAAGATCCTTATATTTTGAATTCTTGATTGCTTGCTGGGCCAATTGGAGAGGTAGAGGCAAGAGATGAGCATGAATTTTTTATGGGGCAGATATTTCCATCTAGAGAAGAATTCAAGAATACACTTGTCAAACATGCTATGGTTAAGCATATGAGATATAACCCAGTTGACACTAGAAAAAATAGAGTTAAAGCAATGTGCTTCAACCAACCATGTACATGGAGAGTAATAGCTGTTGATGCAGTCTGACCCTAATTGTTGTTTTGGTGTTGACACCGATTTTAGTTTAGGTTAATGAGATGAGTCTGGTCTAAGTCCTGGTCGGGGACTGGGTATGACTCCCGGTGAGTGAAGTCGGGTCCTGGTGAGTGAAGCCAAGTGATTGGAAACCCTGGTGAGTGAAGCCAGGTGATTGGAAACCCCGGTGAATGAAGCCGGGTCCTGGTGAGTGAAGCTAGGTGATTGGAAACCCTGGTGAGTGAAGCCAGGTGATTGGAAACCCTAGTGAGTGAAGCTAGATTGAATGAAGTCCCGGTGAGTGAAACTGGGCACAGAGTCTTGGTCCGGGGGACTGAGCACGGGTCAGAGAAGGCGAGGGAGGCTGTTCTCTGGACTTAGAGTCGAATTTGTGGGAGTTGGATCGGTCTGGTGACCGATCAGGGAGTTGGCACGAACTCCCTGTTATGGATCGGTCTGGTGACCGATCCAGGAGAGTCTGATCGGTCTGATGACCGATCAGGGAGAGAACAGAAGCATTTGTTCGGCTTCTGTGTGGCTTCAGATCGTTTTGGTGAACGATCAGAGAACCTTGATCGGTCCTTATGACTGATCAAATTGTGGCGAGACTTCTCACCTTGATCGATCAAGATGGCCCCTGATCAGTCAGGGAGTGACCTGATCGGTCACCAGACCGATCAGGGCACAACCTGATCAGTCAGGTGACTGATTAGGGGGATTTGGCCTGCGAAAGCTAGGGAATCCCAGCAATGTTATGAATCAGTCCGGTGACCGATCCACGATCTGTGATCGGTCAGTGTGACCAATCACAAGAAGTCCGCGATCCCTGGTTTATCACTGTGGATCGATCAGGTTGGAGCCTGATCGATCAAGGCTTACCCTGATCGGTCTGGTGACCGATCAGGGTCCTCTCTGATCGGTCTGGTGACCGATCAGTAGCTGAAAACTTTATTTCAAATACGCTGTCAAACTTCTGATCGCGTTCTGATTCGCTCTGATTTTGTTCTGATAACTCTGATTTCCTCTGCTATTACTGATTCACATTTGATTTCATTTGCTAAACTTCTGTTAAGTGTGCAGGTGATGCAGGGATGATTTCAAATAGTGGAGGAGGGTCAACTGAGATCTTTCGGTGCCACTGTTTTGGCTGTTTTCCCTTCGCAAGATGCAACGTTCTCTGGCGAATGGCTAGGAAGCTGACTTGGGGCTTGATTGGAGAGGTCAAGGGTAGCTGGGCTGTTGCAGATGAGCAACGTTGCAGAGGAGCGTCTGGTATCTATGACTTGGCCCTGGTGACAGGAAGCAGCTTAAGAGTGGGCAGCGAAGAAGAGATAGGATCTCTTCTTGCAACAACTCTCATGAGGCAGAAACTCTCTTGCGAAGCTCTGATCTTTGGCTAACCCTTGCATACATTTTGAGTGATCTGTTGGATCTGCAAACTTGAGCGCTTGGAAGAGACAAAGAGCTCGGTGAGTCCATCAGCAAGCAGACACGAAGACCGAGGAGTTCTTGCGTGAGGTTTGTGCTGGGTGGAGCTCTGTGTAGAGTTCTTCTGTTCCTTCTGTCAGAGTGCTCTATAAGCCTTCTTGTTTCACTGCCCTTAAATTCATTACTCTGTTGAAACTACTGTGGAGAGGTTTCTCCACCGAGAAGGAGGTTTCGTTTATCTGGATTTCCCGGGACTTGATCTACCGACGATCAAGGGATCGCCCACCTCACAGGCACGCCAAGGAGTAGGGGCAAGTTATCCCCGAACCTTGTAAATCCTCCTTGTTAGCGATCTTGTATTGTTATTCCTGTTTTTGTTCTTGTCATTGTTTTTCTGTGTTTTCGCTGCCGCTAACCCTAAGTGCAGAAGAACTTGAGAAAGTTTCAAAGAGGCGAAAAATCTGTGTCTGGCTACATTCATCCCCCCCTCTAGCCATCCAAGCACCAACAATAGCAAGGGGGAAGTAGAGTTTACTGTTACAAAATATGTAAAGGATCATCAATGTGGAACTGTTAGGGAAAGTGCTGATCATCATGCATGATCTTCATCATTTGTTGCTTCTTTTATTGAAGAGCAAATCCTCCTTGTTAGCGATCTTGTATTGTTATTCTTGTTTTTGTTCTTGTCTTTGTTTTTCTGTGTTTCCGCTGCCGCTAACCCTAAGTGCAGAAGAACTTGAGAAAGTTTCAAAGAGGCAAAAAATCTGTGTCTGGCTACATTCACCCCCCTCTCTAGCCATCCAAGTACCAACAATAGCAAGGGGGAAGTAGAGTTTACTGTTACAAAATATGTAAAGGATCATCAATGTGGAACTGTTAGGGAAAGTGTTGATCATCATGCATGCTCTTCATCATTTGTTGCTTCTTTTGTTGAAGAGCAATTTCTTCATAATGAATAATACAAACCAAGCATGATTATATCAAATATTAAAGTTAGATTTGGAGTGACCATATCATACAGAAAAGCATACATAGCTAGGGAGAAAGCATTGAAAAAGGTTGTCGGAGATTATGATGAGGCATATAAAGATCTTCCATAATATCTGCGTGAGTTAAGAGCTAGAGATCCTGAAACTTATGTTGCACTACGCAGGAATGGTGACAATCAGTTTCAGTGGTGTTTTTGGGATTTTGGTGCTTGCCGAAGGGTGTTCAAGTCTTATTTGCGTAGACTTATCGGAATTGATGTCAGACACCTAAGAGGAAAGTATCCGGGTGTATTGTTGATTGCTACGGCGATTGATGATAATGACAATGTTCTCCCAGTTGCCTTTGCAATAGCTGAAGTTGAATGTGGGTCTGCATGAGAGTGGTTTTTGGAGCATACAAAGAGGTACTTTGCTGTCGATGATCACACAATCACCATAGTATCTGATAAACATCGGGGCATTATATCAGCAATTAGAAAAGTCTACACAAACGCACATTATGCTTTTTGTTGCTACCACATATCTTGTAATATGGTAACTGATACTGAAAGTAGGGCTACTTTAGGTTTGTTTTGGGCAGCAACACGAGCCAACACAACACTCCAATATCATATGATAATGCAGACAATGCTTGAAAAACATCCAAATGCCCATAAGTGGCTTCAGAACATTGACCCTAAAAGGTGGAAAAATGCATACTTTATTGGGAGAAGGTACAGAATGCTTACCACGAATTGTGTGGAGAGCTTAAATATTTTGTTCAAGTCCACACGTGAGCTTCCCATAAACAGGTTAATTGATACTACCAGAAGAAAAGTAGTTCAATGGTTCTTTAACCGTAGAGAGGAAGTCTCCAAATGACATGTTGCTTTGACACCTCATGCTACAAAAGAAATGGATTCAAGGAGAGAGAAAGCTAGAGCTTATAAGGTTCACTCTTACTCTCAATCAGAAATAGAAGTAAAAATATGGGGCACTTCATACATTGTTGATTTGGAAAAAAAATTTTGTCATTGTGGGGAGTTTCAGATTTCAGGACTCCCTTGCTCACATGTTATTGCTGTAATCATTCACAGGAACATGGATACACTGCCATATTGTGAGCATTATTTTTATTCAGAAACTTGGAAGTGGGTTTACATGGATCATATTTTCCCTTGTAGAAGCAAGCAGTTTTGGCCTATGGGCGTAAACGACATTATAGTTCTCAGTCCCCGTAGCCTTGTGCAGCCTGGTAGACGAAAGAAGGCACGGATTGAGTCCAGACACAATGACAAGATGAAACTAAAATGCAATCGATGCAAACAACTTGGCCATAATAGAAGGACATGTAGAATGTCGCCAACACCAAGGTCTTGAGTTAATTGGTATATATATTGCAGGAATATTCTGATTGAAGTGTATATTTTGTAAGGAGGAGAAATGAATGTATATATTTTGTATATTGTACAACCATAATATTATAAAAATACTAGTTGTTGTTAATGTTGTTACTTGAAGAAGTATTTCAATATTATAATACATATCAATGTCTTGTGTAATTCAATGTAAGCAGAAAAGATCAGTCCTCTGATTTCTGAACCCACAAGATTGTTATTTCAGGTCTTGAAGTCCTGAAGTCCTCTATTTTCTGAATATCTGTCATTTGAGCCCCTCTGATTTCTAATTTGTTGATTCATTGTTCTGTGCCAACTGATACTGTATTAACACGTAAGTGATACTCATTACGACTACGTTTGGAAACTAAAAATACCATCTGGTAGCTAAACTCTAATTATGTAACGCTCGTCTTTTTCCCGCATCTTACGGCGTGGCGAGAGGCGGCGTTACGCTAACATACATAGGGGTATGTGAACATCGTAATGCAGCGGAATAATTTAAAACTGTATACATACATGCAACTAACACTTGAATTATGTAGACATGCCTTAACTATCACTTCTAATCATCGTGACATGGTATCCTAGCATGTTAACATTGTACGTAACATCATGATATGAACTTCACATAAATCATCCATAAGCAACATAGGTAGTAGGTTATTCTTTTAGGCATGACTATCATAAGTATAGCATGAACTTAAGGAGACAATGCAAAACATAAGACATGTGACAAAGTATAAACATGAGAATCTTTTTTTCTTTTTTCCTTTGCCATGTCACTGCCACACACACACTCTTGCCCCTCCTGCTGCTTCACTTAATATCCTCTTGTTTGGTCTGCGGTATAAGAAAATAAACTATAAGCACATAGGCTTAGTAAGACCATTTCCTACTCACCAAAACCATATATCACATAACACATAAGCATATGAAACATTTAACATGACATGGTTCTTAACATCAAACATAAGCATATGAACATTTAACATGACATGGTTCTTAACATAAAACATAAGCATATGAACATTTAACATGACATGGTTCTTAACATCAAACATAAGCATATGAACATTTAACATGACATGATTCTTAATATAAAACATAAGCATATGAACATTTAACATGGCATGATGCATAACATGAATGGATGCATGAGTCAAATGCATATAACATAAGGATGCTTATTTGAAAATCATACTTATAAAAACTTAAATATAATCATCACATCATGGGGGCCCTGACTTGTACCACATACATACATCATATGCGCGCATCCCTAGTAAATACGAGGTAGCTAGTCTCGACCTACTAGGGTAAGGGCAGCTGCGGTAGTCCCAAAAACCGAGGCTTTCATGAGGAGCCCATCCCTGTTGGACAGCTGCGGTAGTCCCAGAATCGGGGACAGCTGCGGTAGTCCCACACCGAGGCTTACATGAGGAGCCCATCCCTTGGACCCTTACTTCGGTCAGGTATAAGCTCATTCATAAAGTAAAATAGCTTCACATGCTTCATCATTCATAGGACATTCATAGCATATTTAATGACATAAACATGATCTTATTACATGAAGCATGACATAAAACATACTTAGCATTTCATCATTCATAGTTAATGCATAACATCATTATGCCCTAAAGGCATGAACATCATCATCATTCATCGTCTTCATTCATAAGGTATGTCATGCATACATCATTATGCCTTAGAGGCATTAACATCATTTTCATTCATCATCTTTATTCATAAGTATGACATACCTACATAATTATGCCTTAAGGCATAAATATCATCTTAGTTCATCAAGCTTACATGATCATGGTACATAAGGTAAGCATGCATTACATACATGACACATATCAAGTAGCGTACATAATCATAGTATCTATCATAAAGCATGCATGGGTAGGATCTATATAAGCATAACACATACCACCTAGGTTCATGGTATTCAACATGGCACATGCATAGACCTTCATAACCATATATTTATCATAGGCATTTAACATCATACATGCATTATTCTACATAAACATGAGGCCTACATCATGTTGGGTTTTTCGGGCCGCGAAAACCGCCTTTTCGCATCGCGGAAACCCCGAGAACCCAAAGCCATGGATCTCGTGCGAAGAAAAATTCCGAAACAAAAATTCACGTATTCATTTCATGCTCAAAACTCGATCTACTCCTAGATCTAATGAGGGATAAACCATTTTACCTTTGGTGCGTGCCCTGCTTAATCCCGCTCGCTCCTTTTGGATGTCGGATCTCTAGGACGTCAAGTGCCGTCCCTCTAGAAGTATCCACGCGAACAAAGTGGATGGAGGAAACCCTTTAGGTGTGCTAGCACCTTTCAAGGGTTCGCCCAAGAGGAGAAGAAGAAGAAGAGCTCCAACACTTGGAGGAGGAAGAAGAGAAGACTCACCAACCAGAAAAATGGTTTGTTCTCTCATTGTGGCCGGCCACATAATGGCCATTAATGGCCATTAAGTGGCCGGCCATAATGGTCATTAATGGCCATTAAGTGGCCTGCCATAACCCCTTTTCAATTTGAATTCAAATTCAAATGGGGGTTTACAACCTTTGGAGATGATGTGGAGCATCATCATTGGTCAAATACCAAGCCAAGTCATCACTTGGTCAAGTCAAGGTGAGGTGGCCTTTTGGTCAAGTCAAACTTGCCTTTTATGGACTTTCCATATTTAGTCAAGTCAAACTTGACTCCATTTCTTCTCCTATGTCAAGTCTAACTTGAAGTGGAACCAAGTCAAGTCAAACTTGATTTGGATTTGGGTCAAGTCAAACTTGCCTTTTATGGACTTTCCATATTTAGTCAAGTCAAACTTGACTCCATTTCTTCTCCCATGTCAAGTCTAACTTGAAGTGGAACCAAGTCAAGTCAAACTTAATTTGGATTTGGGTCAAGTCAAACTTGCCTTTTATGGACTTTCCATATTTAGCCAAGTCGAACTTGACTTCATTTTTTCTCCATCTATTTGTTCTTTGCGTGTGACCCTATAGGTTTTTGTAACGTTGGCAATGCTTCTAACCTCTTAGAAACATAAACAATGAGCGGTATCTAGCAACACATCATTGCTACCCAAGTTACAAGAATGTTGAGATCCAACATCACCAATGTGACTACTAATTATGACTTTCATAATATGTGACAATGTCCTTCTATCGTCGATATCTAGATTGATCTTCTATGAAGCATAGACCGTGTCATCCTCCAATCAATCTATGTGTCTTGAACTCCAAGTAGACTCACTATAATCAAATAAGCTCAATATCTCATATTGCCTTATATGGACATGGCCATGCACTTAGTGATCTCACTCTATCAAGACTATGATATCTCTCCCGTCATATAGGAGGGATAGATCCCATCTACATCACTCACATCCCTCCGCATAATTTGTTACATACCCAGTAATCGCCTTTATAGTCCACCCAGTTACGGGTGACGTTTGACGAAACCAAAGTACATAACTCCTTATGTAGGGAACTATGGTGACTTCAGGTCTAAGGACTAATAGTCATACTAATAGTCACATGAGAAAGTATATGACACTCATATAACGATCCATGATACTTTCTCATGGTGGGTCATTCAGTATACATTCTCCAATGCATACTCATGTGTCAACTTGATATCTCATATCCATGACTTGTGAGATCAAGTCATCGTGTTGACCTACATGCTAGTCTCTATGCATTAACATTGTCCCTGAATGTTAATACTTGACCAGGAATAATTAAGAGTAGTGTTCTCTATATCATCTCACTATCGATTCAACCAATCGATTGATATAGATATGAACCTACTACCAAGGACGTTATTACACTTAGTTATTTGGCACCAATACAAGTAAGTATAATAACCATAATCAAATGCCTTTATATATATATATGAAATATGATACAATGAGTCCATATAACAACCATCACATGATTGGCTCTAGGGCTCTCACTAACACATCACAATACATGTATTCACGGTATATGGTTTAAAACATTCATGAATAAACATAGCATATAACCTAAACATACAAGTCATGATATATAGCACATAAAGCTAGGGTTTTAGGTAACATAAAAATTCTTACAACATGCTTAAACATATACATACATCATAGTAAACCATAAACAAGTATCCTTGAAACCTTAACCCAACCCAAACCCTAGATTATGAGCTTGGCTGAATGTAATAGGAGGAGATCCCATTATTCAAGCAACATGAAAAGGTCCCATAAATAAAAGAAAGCTCATACATTACATACAATGCCATAGGAAGCCATTAGACCCCATGATTGGGGTTAGCCCTAAGTCCTAGCCCTACATCTTGGTCTTGGCTGAAACCCTATAGGGTCACAAGTACATGGAAACATTTATACAATTCCCAATTTACATCTAATACCTTACATACAACACCATAGGAAACTATTAGAACCCTTGCTTGGAGTTAGCCCTAACTCCTTGTCCTATAACCTATCTTGGCCGAAACTTTCAAGGGTTATAAGGGCATGTAAAAATTCACATAAATCACCATTAACATCCCTTGCATCTTGAGGAAACATAAGAAACATTATTAGAGAGTTAGATCCAATCATAACCATGGAAACATAGTGGTGGCCGAAACTTGTAGAGGGCCTTAGGGTGCTACAAAATTTTCCCAAGTCACAATTTATTCTTTATTCATCATGAGAAAGCACTAGGAAACACAAATAAGGTTTTAACATTATCTTATACCTCAACAACTTGCTTGGCCGAAACTATTAAAAAACCCTAGTTCATGGTTTTCTCAATATAAATCCCAAACAAAACTTAAATCATGATAAACATCAAGGAAAACCATTATACAACAGGGGAGGGAGTCTTACACTTGGTGTCTTGGTTATAGACCCTAAATAGAGAAGAGGATGAAGACCTTGTTGTCCCTTGATCACCCCTAGCCCTTGTAGCCTTGTAGGAAGTCTTGGATCTTCAAGAGAGAGTCCCCTTGTGAAGCTTTTCCAAGGGAGAAAACCCCTTGTGGGTTTCGGCTAGGAGGAGGAAGAAGGAGAGAGGGAAGCTTTGATGGAAGAGAAGAGGAGGAGAAACTATAACTTAAATGCCAAGTTATCTCTTCATTTCCCCATCCCTCTCTTATATACTAAGCAAGGAGGCAAGTGAAGGGGCATGGTGCCTCTTCTCATGGCGACCCTTCACTTCCTTAAGCCTTAACCAAAATCCTCTTCATTCTCCAATAGCACTCCCTTGCTAGGTGAATTGGTTAGTACATGCATGGTGACACACTAGGTCCAAGGTTTAATCCTTGGTGCATGCACTTCTTTTTATTACTTTTATAATTATTTTTGCCAAGGCCCATATAAGAGCCCACTAAGGCTTATGTTAATATTTCTAATTGAAATCCATTTCCATTCATGATAACATTTTTACCTAAGGTCTCTTAATAGCCATGGTATTAGAAGGGCCCATGTAAGGCCCATTATTACTTAGCTTCCTAATCTATATCGAAAATCATGGATAATCATGCTAAGGTTCATATTAGTATCCCTATGTTCCTCGAGAATCTATCTAGACATGATCAATATTTTAAAGAAAAATATTGAGAAAATTTTACGAGTCGTTACAAATTACTGATAATGAGTTTTGAAAAATTCAAATATCGTAGGTCCATCAAAAAATCTCCTTTTTTAGATCGCTTATGTCCGCTAGAGGGGGAGGTGAATAGCGTTTCTTCGATTCATTTCACCTACGTTGTTAATTGCGCAGCGGAAATACAATTAAAATAAAAGCTAACAACAATAAAGAACGGCTAACAAACCCGATTTACTTGGTATTCACCCCGGACGGGTGACTAATCCAAGAATCCGTCGGTGGATCACTCCCCGGATAACCTCCGGCTAGCCCTCGTCGCTCCTTGTGGGTGGAGAAACCTCGCGACAATCATTTTGACAATATCTGGGCACAAGAGACTACTAACTCACTTTACCCAAGCGAGTTTCGTCAAGAAACGAAAGCATGAAACGAACTCCTTTAAATAGGGCTCGAGTCATTTCAGGCCGCTACCAGTCGATTGCCCCTAGGGCAGTCGACTGGTCCCACTCAGATTCGACCGTTACAGTATAACGTTCGAATTTGCCAGCCTGTTCCAGCCGACACCAGTCGACTGCCCCATGGCTAGTCGACTGGTCCACACCTAAGCCTAGGGTTACACTCCCGAGTACATGTCTCTCCGCACTTGAACCCTCCCGGCTTAGCCCCTGAGTACAAATACTCATACTTAGACCCTCACAACCCGATTGACTCTTCACCAGCAGTCTCGACTGTTGCCTTCACACCCTCTTCATCTTCGACCCTCGTCCCTCGGATGCGCACGCAAGCCTCCAGCTTACCTCCATGCCACCCTTCACGTACGCCTCGAAGTCCGCGTCCCTCAGCTCATCGTCCCTGCTATCTAATGGTCCCTCGGATGTGCACGCAAGCCTCCAGCTTGCCTCCATGTCATCCTTCACCCGAAGACATCAACCAAGTCCATGTGTTCCCGTACACCTGCACACTCATGTACACATATTAGTCCAACAACAAATCCTAACTTAACCATATTGCCCACACACATCAAAACCCTATGATCCTCCAGATCATCTCAGGGCCGATTGCCTCAACAATCTCCCCCTTCTTGATGTGTGACAATATGTTAAGTTAGGTAAACATAACAACAATAGAAATAAACAATAGCAATATCAATTGAAAATCAAAGCATAACAAACAAGAGGCTATCTCCCCCTTAACCTATGCTTTCTCTCGATTTTCAATCCTCATTGCCCATAAGTTAAGTTCTCCCAACTTAACTCCACTCACAACAACCGGTTAAGTTATCCCAACTTAACTCCAAGGTTTCACAAATCAATCAAAGTTAAATTTCAACCCAAACCTAACTTAATACTCAAGTTCTCCCCCTTTGACACCATCAAAAAGATTGCCCCAAGCAACCCTACTCCTGGTACCAAATAGAACTTAACCAGATTTTTGAAAAACCCTTCAGAAATCACAAAATAACACTCTGCCCAAACTACCAGTCGACTGCCCCTAGGGCAGTCGACTAGTACGGCAGTTTCTGCATTTCCAGCCGAAATTCAGAAACACGTATAAAATTCCAAAAAATTCGAAAAAATAGAAAATTTTGCAAACACGTTTGTTAGAGTATTCCCTACCCTAGAAAAATATATTTCCATGAAAAACATCAAACGTGCTTGACTTTTGGTACAAACCCAAACACCCTCAAATATTGTCATTTTTGTATCACCTTGCAAACCTATATATGATATCTTATGTTTGTCATTTCCATTGTCCTTAGGTTTTCATATAAAATGGTTCTCAAACCTCCCCTTTTTCATATAGATATTTTTATTTTGACAAAGCTCCCCCTCTTTATCTCTTATCTCTAGATGATTATGAAAAATCCTTTCCCATGCCCTTATCTATAGAAATCCTTATTCATTCAATACAATCAATAAATTCAGGCAAAACAATTTATATGAACTTTCAGGATACATCATGAAAACATAGATAAAGATCTTAACCAAAACATATAGCATATCATTAACACAATTTATTTTCAAACAAAGCTTAAATCATGTATCATAACATAAGACCAATAATGCAAGTCAAAATTAAGTCATGACATACAATCACATAATATAGCCTTAACATAAATGTATCATACATAAAACATAAAAACAGTCATGAAATAAAACATGAGAAGGTAGCAGGGGCTAAAGCCTTGAAGTCATCCAAATAATACAACACCAGAATAAAAAGTGTTTGAGAGATATAATAATACATCGAATAGCAACACTCTCAACACTAAACTGCTCTAAAAGCTGCACCATCTCATCGTCACCGCCTGGAGGTGGAGGAGGAGGAGGGGCCTGATGTGAGAGATGCATCTGCCGCAGCATCTCGTACATCTCATCTTGTCTGCTCCGAATCCCCTGGAACTCCCCCTAAACAATCGCCTGGAAGCCGAGCTGCTGCTGCTGGTAGACCTGAAGATCATCCCGGAGGCCGTGAACCTCCGATCGGAGCTGAGTAAACTCCTCGCGTGAAACTCCTACAGTAGGCTCCTCATCCGAGCTGGACGACTCTGGACGCTATCTCCATACAAACTGCCCCTGCCGACTCTCAATGCCTGCCAAGGACAATTAGCATGTGCCAATCTGGTCATAGTCCTTGGATAGGTGCCTGACCTGACCGCTAGTGACGCGGATATCAAACCGCAACTGGAAAAACTCGGTCAAAACATGGCAAAATGGCATGTAGATTTTCCCATTAACACTTTGGGAAAAATGACAAATGGAGGTAAATACATGAAGAGAGACATCTATATTCAACCTCCTCTCAAGGGCATACATCATCACTAGGTGAGGCAATCAGATCCTTGCCCTTCCCTTAGTGACGATGGATAGGAGACGCTCTACAACAATATTGTATAAAACATGACTAAAGGGACTCATAGGCTTGGCATCAAAAGTGCGCTCAGACTCATGCCTATGTCTCCTAAAGTAATGCAAATGAATATGATCGATGGTCACATCTGGAAACTCAAGCGGCTCAACAATATTGGGAAAATAAGTATTTACATTATTTGATGCCTGACACTCTAAAAAACTAGCCAAAACCATGGCTGAAAAGGGGATGGTGACACCGGCTACTCTAGACTCATAAGATTATTCTCCGAGTCAATACAAGTCAAGTTGGTATATAATCCCTGCATAAGTCAACATTAATATCATGTTGACAATATACTAGCTGTTCTATACCAAAATGAGCGACCATCTTAATGATTTGAGGTGCCTTTTCTTGAAAGTAGGCCTTATTTAAATACCTACAATTCATTTGGACAAACTCATTTTCCTCAAACCTCTTCTTGCATTCTAAAGACCTAAATCTAGCCTCTCCTGGGGCTTTGCTGACCTTGACGGGATGAACCCTCATCCCTTGGCATTTTGGAAACAACCCTAAAGTCCCACATTCATGCATGCACACCAAGACACCCTCCCCCCAAAAGAAAAATAACAAAGAAAACATACATAAAATATCACATTAGTTCCAAAACAAAGTTTAAATGAAGAACTAAACCTTAAATCATGATACCTTTTCGCTAATCTCTTCATGATGTTGATTTTGAGAGATTGACTTGAGGATAGGAGTTTTAACTAACCCTAAGAGTAGATCCGAGGTAGAGGAGGGCTTAGGAAGGGTTTTTAGGGCTTGGGAGAGACTGAGAACGAGAGAGGAGCTCTGGAGAGGAAGGATCGCGGGGTGGCATGCCAAAACCCTAGGTTTTGGCTGCCCCCCCCCCCGCGCGCACCTTTTTCTTTTAAAGAATTCACGGACCAGTCGACTGCCCTTAGGGTAGTCGACTGGTAAACCTCACAGAATATTTTTCCAGTCGGAACCAGTCGCTGCCCCCAGGGCAGTCGACTGGTAAAACTCACAGAAGGTTCTGTGTTATGGACCAGTCGACTGGCTCTGAGCCAGTCGACTGATACCTGAAATCCTAATTTTTCAGTCGATCTTCATAAATGCATAACTAATTCCATAAATCTCCAAAAAATCTAAAATTTTATGGAGAGATTTGTGGATCCTAGCTCTACTTGGGAAAAATATGATTTCAAATAAAATCACTCCGGATCCCAAGATTGGTACAAATTTCAAACCTATTCAAAATGAGTAACTAAACTTAACTAGAAGTTCTAATTTGGACCTCTTCTTGATGCTTCCTCCCATATTTATTTATAATACACTAATAGCATCAAGTTATATGGTATTTTTACATTAAATCCAATTTCTCTCAATTGTAATCTCATTTCCAATCTTTGTCTCCATAACTCTCTTTTTAGTGTGTCAATTCTCTAGACTTAAGGCTAACCTTAGCCTTTTGAACTCGTTGGCACACTTCATAGCCTATCTAGAGTCTTCTAGAAGGAAACAACCTGAGATACATTGACCATGGATCTCATTTTGGCTTCTAGAGCTCTCCCTTGAGCCCCTAGCCCTAGTTACCTTCCTAGGTAACTCATCTACAAGTGCAAGCCCACACTGGTGCTCCTCCGGTGCTTCTTAACCTTCTACTTTCACTCTCTTAACCCTATAGACCTTTTGCTTGGTCAACTCCTTTTCTTTTCCTTTATATGACTTTTCTTTGCCATTTTTTTACCTTTTCTCTACCATAGTTATAGGGCACCCTTAAATATGACATTTTACTCACATTTGCCCTCCTAGGGTGGTATCCTAGACCCGACCTACCATTCCTAAGAGGTTGATCTTTTTACATCCTGTTTAACCCCTTTGACACCCTAATGAGTCTATCTAGGGTTTTCTCCAATTTATCAAATTTTGCTTTCAAAACTTGATTTTCCTTCTCCAAACTACTAACCTTAGGATCATTAGACCTAATTTGGTCATTTCTAGGTCTACCCATTTTTCTAGGCATATGTCTCCCTTTCTTAGGGTTTATG